>JAHNEJ010000223.1:0-96271 GCA_022559845.1 Amorphophallus konjac
GTCGATCAATAGTTGGTTTCATCATCGATATTGGGTTTATATCGATGCAAAGGGTTTTATAAGTTTCATCAGAATAAACGAAAGATCTAAACTGGGTAGGGTTTCATCATTGATCGGGCGAGGTGCCGGTCGATCAACAATTGATTTCATCATCGATATTGGGTTTATATCGATGCAAGGAGATTTCATAATTTTCATCAGAATAGACGAAAGGTCTAAACTGCATGGTTTCATCATTGATCGGGCAGGGTGCCCGTCGATCAACAGCTGGTTTCATCATCGGTATTGGGTCTATACCAATGCAAAGATTTTATAAGTTTCATCAGAATAGACGAAAGGTCTAGACTGGATAGGGTTTCATCATTGATCGGGCGAGGTGTCAATCGACCAACGGTGGGAAGTGTGTGAAGGTGTAGGTCTCATCAGGATAGACGTAAGGTCTATTCCAATAGGTTTTATCGCAGGTGGGGCTTTGCCAAGAAATGCGTAGGTTTTATCAGGACAGACGTAAGGTCTGAACTGGATAGGCTTTAGTAAAATGGTGATGGGTTTCATCGTCGGTGGGACGTTTGAAAGAGGGTGCGTAGATTTCATCAGGACAGACGTAAGGTCTATCCTGGAAAGGTTTTATCATCGGTGGGGCGTGGAACCAGTTGACCGACGGAAGGCTTCATCAATAGAAGGGAGGTAAAGGTAGCGTGCCGGTTGGCATGGAACTTTTAAATTACCACATTACTGACCCAAGTGCCCTTTCGGGTTTTCACCGGAGCCAGCCCCCTCTTGCTTTTGCCCACGCGCCCTTTCGGGTTTTCACGTGGCGGGGTACCCGATTTTACCTGTGGTGCCCTTTCGGGTTTTCACCACAGCTGGGTTTTTGGCCATTTTTGCCCTTATCCGGGATGTCCGAACAAGTCTGGCGGGGTATCTCTATTTTTAACCCCATTTTTTTTATATATACATATGTTTCCTGAATCGGGACTTCAGCACGGATCAGGCGACGCGCTGCTTCATTAGTGCATGCTCTTATCATCGGTATTGGGTATATACCGACGCAAGGATTTTATAGGTTTCATCAGGGTAGACGTAAGGTCTACACTGGGCTGGTTTTATCATTGATCGGGCAGGGTGCCGATCGACCAATGGTAGGTTTCATCACGGCGGGACGTAAAGGGATATGCAAATTTGATAGGACGGGTTTCTTTGTTGATCGGGCAGGGTGCCCATTGATCGAAGGTGGGTTTCATCATCGGTATTGAGTTTACACCAATGCAAGGATCTTATGAATCTTCATCAGAATAGACGTAAGGTCTACCCTGGGCTGGTTTTATTGCTGATCGGGCAGGGTGCCAATCGACCAACAGCAGGTTTCATCATCGGTATTGGGTTTATACCAATGCAAAGATTTCATAGGTTTCATCGGGATAGACGTAAGGTCTAAGCCGGATAGGTTTCATCATTGACCGGGCAGTGCGCCAATCGATCAACAGCTGGTTTCATCATCGGTATTGGGTTTATACCAATGCAAGGATTTCATGGGTTTCATCAGGATAGACGTAGGGTCTAAACTGGATATGTTTCATCGCTGATCGGGCAGTGTGCCAATCAATCAACAGCAGGTTTCATCATCGGTATTGGGTTTATACCAATGCAAAGGTTTCAGGGGTTTCATCGGGATAGACGTAAGGTCTAAGCCGGACAGGTTTCATCATTGATCGGGCAGTGTACCAATCGATCAACAGCAGGTTTCATCATCGATATTGGGTTTATATCGGTGCAAAGGATTTCATAGGTTTTATCGGCATAGACGTAAGGTCTAAGCCGGACAGGTTTCATCATTGATCGGGCAGTGTACCAATCGATCAACAGCAGGTTTCATCATCGATATTGGGTTTATATCGGTGCAAAGGATTTCATAGGTTTTATCGGCATAGACGTAAGGTCTAAGCCGGACAGGTTTCATTGCTGATCGGGTGAGTGTGCCCATTGATCAGTAGCAGGTTTCATCACGGTGGGACCTGGGACAAGGTATGAGGGCTTTTATCAGGACAGACGTAGGGTCCGTACTGGGTGGATTTGATCGTTGATCGGACAAGGTGCCGGCCGATCGACGAGAAGTTTATGACGGGAGGTGAGGTTTCTTTAGGATCACCATATTACTGGCCCAAGCGCCCTTTCGGGTTTTCACTGGAGCCAGCCCCCTCTTGCTTTTGCCCACGCGCCCTTCCGGGTTTTCACGTGGCGGGGTACCCGATTTTGCCTGCAGTGCCCTTTCGGGTTTTCACCACAGCTGGGTTTTAGCCATTTTTGCCCTTGCTCGGAAAACCTGAACAAGACCGGCAGGGTATCTCTATTTTTAACCCCATTTTTATTTATTTTCATTCTTTTATTCTCTCTTCCCCTCTTTTTGGGAGGGTAACAAGTCGGACTGTCATTAGATCATGATAAGGGATGGCTCGGCTAGGGCGGAGTGCCGCTAGACCAAGGAAGAAGGGTAGCTTGGTTAGGGCGGAGTGCCGCTAGGCCAAGGAAGAAGGGTAGCTTGGTTAGGGCGGAGTGCCGCTAGACCAAGGAAAAGGGTAGCTCGGTTAGGGCAGAGTGCCGCTAGACCAAGGAAGAAGGGTAGCTTGGTTAGGGCGGAGTGCCGCTAGACCAAGGGAGCAGGGTAGCTTGGTTAGGGCAGAGTGCCGCTAGACCAAGGAAGAAGGGTAGCTTGGTTAGGGCGGAGTGCCGCTAGACCAAGGGAGCAGGGTAGCTCGGTCAGGGCGGAGCGCCGCTAGACCAAGGGAGCAGGGTAGCTTGGTTAGGGCGGAGTGCCGCTAGACCAAGGAAAAGGGTAGCTTGGTTAGGACGGAGTGCCGCTAGACCAAGGAAAAGGGTAGCTTGGTTAGGGCGGAGTGCCGCTAGACCAAGAAAAAGGGTAGCTTGGTTAGGGCGGAGTGCCGCTAACCAAGAAAAAGGGTAGCTCGGTTAGGGCGGAGTGCCGCTAGACCAAGGAAAAGGGTAGTAGCTTGGTTAGGGCGGAGTGCCGCTAGACCAAGGAAGAAGGGTAGCTTGGTTAGGACAGAGTGTCGCTAGACCAAGGAAATGGGTGACTTTTAGCCTGATTACTCGGGGAATATTGGTTGGGCAGCATGATACAGCTTTAGGTGTCTACCGTTGAGTGGTGAGAATTGGATTTCCCCTCGATGGTTAACAACCATGTAGGCCCCTCCTTCGTAGACCCTATATATCACATAAGGACCTTCCCAATTAGGATTCAGCTTTCCTTTTGGGTTGGACGCCATAACTTCTCTTTTCTTGACCATGACGAGGTCACCTTTCTTAAATTCTCGTCCTTTTACGAGTTTGTTGAATGCAGTGGCCATGCGGGCCTGGTACATCTGGATATTCTTCTGAGCTTGGAGGCGCTTCCCTTCCAATTCAGCCAATTCTTGTAATCTTCTTTCTGCATTGGTTTGTTCGCCACGGGCCAGGTCATATTGGACTGCCACCCTGAGTGACGGGACTTCCAGCTCCAGTGGAACTACTGCCTCTGAGCCGTATACCAGTGAGTATGGCGAGCACCCTGTAGGTGTCTTGAAGACAGTGCGGTATGCCCATAGAGCTTCATACATCTTTTCTTCCCAGTCCTTCTTATTAGAACTGACGACTTTAGCCAACAAGGTGCATAACGTTTTGTTGAAGGCTTCTGCCAATCCATTTGCCTGTGGATTGTAAGGAGTGGAAGTCCTCCACTCGATCTTATACTTCTCGGCAAGCCGATAGATCTTTTGATTTTTGAAATGACTTCCATTATCAGATATTATTCGGCTGGGGATCCCAAACCGGAAGATAATGTTCTGTTTGATGAATCTGGCAACCAGCTCACCAGTCACTTCTCGTAATGCTATAGCTTCCGCCCATCGAGAGAAGTAATCTGTTATTGCCAGTATGTACTTATGTCCGGCTGAGGAGGTCGGTAGTGGGCCGACTACATCGGTTCCCCATTGTGCAAACGGCCAGCTAGGGACTGTAGGGTGCAGAACGGCAGGTGGCCTTCTAGGCACAACAGCATGCTCCTGACATTTTGACATGACTTCGCAAACTTGCAGCAATCTTCAAACATAGTGGGCCAATAGTAGCCCAGCTTCTTGATTTCTATCTTCATCTTAGGGCCAGCTTGGTGAGCACCTGCCGTCCCAGCATGTATTTCTTTCATTGCTTGCCAAGCTTCCTCAGTGGACAGGCAGCGGAGCAAAATCTTCTTGCGTGCATCTGCCATTATTCGGAACAGAGTTCCATTTCTGAATTCATAAGAATCTTTGATCCTTAGAAGTTTCATCTTTTCTTCTCTTTTCTGTGGCAGCTGTTGGTGTAAAAACCATTGTAGCAGGTGTTGTCTCCAATCAGATGCCTGTTCTGTACTGATCGTGGCGACTTCATTTTCTTCGGGGCAGCCTTCTAGCATGCTGGGGACTTGCCGCCGATTTATAACAACAATGTTCAGTGTCTCATCCGGTGGGACTGCTATTGAGCTGGCTAGCTTTGCCAATGCATCAGCCTGGGCATTATGTGCACGGCCCACATGCTTGAGCTCAATATGATAGAATTTCGCCATGAGGCGCACAGCTTTTTGGTGGTAGGGGTTCAACTCCGGCTTTCGCACTTCGAACTCACCTTGGATTTGCTTTATTATCAACATTGAATCCCCGAATACCTGAAGCATCTGGATGCCCATGTTGAGGCTGATGTGCAACCCGATTATCAGAGCTTCATACTCGGCTTCATTATTAGTGCAGGGCTTGTTTATAGAACAGGAAGTATGCACAACCTCCCCCTCTGGCGATCTTAGCACAATACCGGCTCCGGCCCGTATTCTGGTCTTTCCATCGGAGTCCGTCTCTGTTCTAGATGCTCCATCAAAGAATAGCTGCCACATAGTTGACTGAGCCTGGCAGGCTTCTAATGTCTCATCATCGGGTAACTCAGTCCCCAACATATCATTCTCTGGCACAGGGTGCTCTGCGAAGAAATCGGCCACGGCCTGTCCTTTTATTGCCCTCTGGGGTATATATGTGATATCGAATTCCATCAGAATTACTGCCCATTTGCCCAACCGGCCTTTCAGTACTGGCTGAGTCAATATGTATTTGAGCGGATCTGCTGCAGATATCAATCTGATTTCGTGTGACAGCATATAGTGCCGGAGCTTTTTAACGGCAAAGACTAGTGCCAAGCATGTCTTTTCTATATAGGTGTAGCTTTCTTCAGTTCTAATCAGCCTCCGACTCAGATAGTATAGAGCCTGCTCTTTGCCTTCTTCATTTATCTGTGCTAGCATTGCCCCCAGGGAACAATGTGTGGCTGCAATGTATAGTATCAGGGGCTTGCCCTTAATAGGTGCCCCCAGTACTGGAGGGGTCTTGAGATATTCTTTCAGCTTCTCAAAAGCTTCCTGACAGCCATCGTCCCAGAGGAACGGTACATCTTTCATCATGAGCTTGTGAAAAGGGTGGCATCTCCCCGACAGATTTGATATGAATCGTCGGATGTAGGCCAAACGCCCTTGTAGAGATCTCAGCTCGTGGAGATTCCTTGGTGGAGGGAGCTCCTGGATAGCTTTAATCTTGGATGGGTCGATCTCAATGCCCCTATGACGGACAATGAACCCAAGGAATTTTCCACTGGACACGCCGAAGGCACATTTCATAGGATTCATCTTGAGTTCATATCTGCGCAGCCTCTGGAACACTATCCTCAGATCTTGCAGATGATCTTCTCTTCTGCTGGTTTTCACCACCAGGTCATCGATGTAGCACTCCACTTTCTTGAAGAGTAAATCATCAAAGATCTTTGTCATAGCTCTTTGATAAGTAGCGCCGGCATTCTTGAGGCCGAACGGCATCCTTTTGTAGTGAAATATCCCCTTCGGGGTGCGGAATGCAGTATGCACTCTGTCTTCTTCAGCAATCCAGATCTGGTTATATCCGGATGACCCATCCATGAATGACAGGGCTTCATGGCCAGTGGTTGCATCGATCATTACTTCAGTGATTGGCACTGGGAAATCATCTTTCGGGCAAGCCTTATTCAGGTCCCTGAAATCCACACATATTCTGATCTGCCCATTTTTCTTCTTCACGGGCACTATATTGGCCAGCCATGTAGTATATTGGTTCTCTTCAACAAAGCCCACATCGATCAGCTTGTCGACTTCTTTGTTGATCTGATTTATCAGTTCGGGACGCATTCTCCTGGCAGGCTGCTTCACAGGGCTTGCCGCTGGGTTTATCGCCAATCGGTGCTGTGCCACATCAGAACTCAGTCCCGGCATCTCATCATATGTCCATGCGAAGCAGTCTCAGAATTCTTTCAGAAACTGAATATACTGTTCTTTGACAGCTGGCTCCAGCAATGCACTGAGGAACGTAGGCCTTGGCTCATCTGCTGACCCCAGATTCACTTCTATCAGCTCGTCGACGGTGGCCTGGCCTCCGTCCTCAACTTCGGGTGGGGCTTCTTGCAAATCAATAAAGCCTCCCGGGATATAATCTTCTTCATTCTCATGATTTTCTGCTTCATCACACTGATCATCAACAGATGCTGGTGCATCGTATAAGGCCAATATGGCCGGATTCTGTCCAGTCTGCCCCGAGGACGTGACTGGCTCAGCGGAAAACTTCGAAGTGGAGTCTTCCGTGCTTAGAGGCTCTTCTGATGTGGGCTCCCCTGAGAGGTTATCATTATGTAGAGCTCGGAACTCTTCTAGAATGCGCCCAAACTCCAGGCACTCTTGCAGCTCTCTGGCTACTTGGTCTTCATCCGGGGTTCCCGTGTCAAATTGTGCTTCGGCCTGGAACAGATCCTCTTTGCAAGATGGATTCTCCCAGCACCAACCCTTCTTGGTCTCATCAGACATCCTTGCCTCCGGCTGGTTGTCTTGGGCTTCATTGTCTGTTATGGATTGATACATAATCTCTTCATCTTCAAAGGGGTATTGATCATACCCTACTTCTGGGGAATCTTCATTCGGGTAGAAGGCTGAGATGACATCCACCTCGGCTTCATAGCATTCTTGCAGGGTATAACCCAGTCCCGGGTGCTGTGTGATCTTCCTCAGCTCCTTGCTATCTCGAGGCGGATCCCATAACTCCTTGAATGCTTTCTTCTGAGCAGCAGGCTGTATCGATGGCATTTGCATCTTGGAGAACATTTGTGAAACCCGTTGGGTAGTATAATCCAGGCCCGTAATTGGTACCATCAGGTTTGCAGCTTCTTCAGGGGCCATGCAATCTTGATCATCTTCTTCGACTGCCTCCCCGGTGTAGAATATGATAGGGGGTTCGCCGAAGCGAGGGATTTCCATAGTCTTTAGGGGCAGCACTGTCTGGTATTCTGTGCTGGCTATGGGCTTGACTAGACCCTGAGGAACTTCCACCTGTGTGTATTTTTCTTTCATCTTTCTTTCAGTATCATCTGGGTGTATGCCAGGAGGAGTGATCCGAGCAAAATCACCAGCATAAGAGATGTGAGACACCCCATGCTTTTTAATGTAGCCCTTTGGCGGCGGCGGAGACCAATTTCTTGCTTTCGTCGCCGGCTTTTCTTGGCTGACCACAGTTTCTTTTCCTTTATCCCTTTGTGACACCTCGGTGTAATAGGATGCATCGAGCATATGGCACTCGAACACTTCGAAGGGATGTAGGTCTGCAAACACCCTTTCTTCTTTTCCTTCATGGCAGTATTTTATGCATTGGTGTAGCGTGGATGGCACTATCTGATATTCGTGCAGCCACGGTCTTCCCAGCAGGGCCTTATACGTGGTGTTGGAGTCGATTACATAGAATCGTACCACGGTAGTGAGGTCGCCCAGTGTGAGGTTGAAATCAGCTACCCCGAGAGGTGTTTCACATTTTTGGTTGAATCCTGCAATCTTCATATCTCTGACCTTGGTGAGCTGCAGATCAAAGTAATATTTCTGATAGATGCGGTATGGGAGAATATTCACAGCAGCCCCTGGATCTATTAGTATTCTGCTTATCGGCTGACAGTTCAGGGAACCCCTCATATACAGCGGTCTATTATGGCCGGAATTTGGGATTAGCATATCATCCTCCGTGAACGTGACTGATGGCCCAGCATTCACTTCTGCCAGGAGTGCTTCACATTGTGCCGGGGACTGCAGGGCATCCACGATTGCTTTGCGAGCTTCTTCGCTCAGAGAGAGAATTTCCCAGATGGAGAATCTGGTAGGGAGCTTCTTCAGCATTTTCATGACTCGACTGCCCACCCGGACATTAGATAGTCTCATCTCCTCTGCCCATCGGGGTCTTGGAGGTTCATGTGGTGCCTGTGGCCTTTGCTGCCCATTTTCAATTTTATCTTCTTCATCGGTCTCCCGGAAGGCTTCTTCTGTAGCGACTGCCCCTGGTTTTGCTAGAGGGTTACCTTCTTCATCTTCTTCATGCTGTTTCTGCTTTCCAGCCGCTGTCTGCTGGCATTTATTGCTTTTATCTGGAGCAGTATGAGCCGGTTGCTCATTTTCTAAGCTGGACAGGAACTCCAGGAATGAAGGGGCTTCATCTGCCTTCTTTTTGTCCTGGTACAGACTGGCAGGGGGAGGAACCTGGACACCTCGTATCTCTGGTTCAGGGATTTGATAGGGTTGCTCCCCTCTGAACATGATATTATGGTTGGCTGGTGGTGGGCGCCCCCATCTTCTCCCAGAACGTGTTGCATGGGCCGAGGTAGAGGCTTCGGCATGGTTAGCTTCTAGCGGAGCGTTGGATGCTTCCGGCTCATCATCCTCCCCGGGCAAGGAGAAGAGTACTGACAGAGTGTTACATTGTACTGTCGTGACCTTCTTTCCTTTCTTGGATTTGGGCCGTTTCTTCTTCTTTTGGGAATTTGGCTTTGCTGGCTCCTGCCCCCAGAAGGGCTCATTTTCAGCTTTTTCTTGTTCTGCCTCTGGCTGCTCTTTAATTTTCAATTCTTCGAGCTGTTCCCAGAGTATACAGTCTTTCATCAGCAGATGCTTGGGCTTCTTCTGCTCGTACTCATCGAGCTCATTAATATATTGCTGCAGACGCCTGGCTGCAGGGCTTACTTCTTTATGTGTAGGGAGGGGAGTTTGTCTCCTCCGGTTGTGAGTAGGGATTCGGATGACTGGTCCAGTCTCAGTTGTATGCCATATTGGCTTTATCGGAGGCGGCTCAGGCCTTGGTGTAACACCCCGAATAACTGCTCCACTGGTACTGGCTGCAGGAGTCTTCTTTCTGCTTTTTATGGGTATCATCTGCCATCCTTCCTGATCTTTCTGCGGGGTGAGGAAGCAAGCTTCATAGGTATTCTTGGTGCATTCTTCAACGGCCTCCTTGGGCAGCTGTTGGTAGACTGAGATCATATTGGCAGCCATTCTCCAGGGTGGAGGCTCATGTGGATGGGGCGGCTTTACCTGATAATCTCCCAGCTGCAGCTCACCTTTCTTGACCATTCCTTCCATGATATCTTTGAAGACATAACAATCTTCAATTGCGTGCCCCAGCGCGCGGTGAAATGGACAGAACAGCGGATCATCTTTCTTTGCTGCATCTGCTGGCCTTTTGGGTTCAGGCAGTGTTACCTTATTGAACTTGTATGCCCAGTTGAATAGTGCGGCCGTCTTATCTTTCGGGAAGGAATATGCTTTTCTCATCTTGTCTCTCAGAGAGACTTTATCCTTCCTTTCTGCTGTATCTGCCAGCGGGGGAGCTTCATCTGCCCCTTTCTTCCCCTTCTGTTGCTCGAAGGTTCTGAAATCGACGGTGTTGGCCTCGGAGTGTGATGGCCGTCGCTCATTGGATTTTCCCTTCAGCATAGTGGGAGCATTGGCGGTCGGACGCTTGGACAAGAACGTCTCGACCTCGGCCACTATATTGTTCAATCGGTCAAATGTTCTGACATCTGCACCGATCATCTTTTCTAGCACCTCCCTCCTGAGGCTCTGCTTGCATATCTGCACCGCATCTTCCTGATGAGGAGGCCTTCGGCATCTCATGGCTAAATTCCTCCACCTTTTGATGTAGTCGAGTGCAGTCTCATCTTGTTTCTGCCTGGTTGCATATAGCTCTGCTATCGTGATTTCCCTTTCCGTGACATGAAATCTGTCGCGGAATTTTCTCTGCATATCAGGCCAATCAGCCACTGACCCAGCTGGCAGGCTTGAGTACCATTCAAAGGCCAACCCAGTGAGGGATGAGCCAAAGAACTTGAGCAGATAAGCTTCATCGACTGCTAGGTCGCCCATAATTGTAGTGTAGTAGGCTATATGCTCCCTAGGGGAGCCCTGGCCATTGAATTTCTCAAACTTTGGCGGCTTGCTGATGCCTGGAGGCAGTCTTTTGGCAGCATACTGGGGAGGATATGGTACCCTGTACACATCATAGGCACTAGTATCATCTCCAGTCTTTTCTGAAAGCTTCATTTCCACAATTCTTTCAATCATCTGCTTGTGGGCTACAGCTGGATCTATATCTTCTGGAAAGAAGTGGGCTTGTTGCTGGCTGTGAGGAGTTGTCATCACAGTGGCGCGCAAGATGGGCGCGGTAGGCTGTGTCTGGGACACAGAGGGCTGAGCCACTGTCTGCTGTGGAACAGGTTGGCTTGGTGCTTTGCCCTTATCAGCTAGGAGGGGGTTAGCTGGAATAGCCGTCTCTGCTGAGCTGGATGTCTGCCCCACAGGTTCAGCTTGCTTTGAGACTGATGTAGCTTCCTGTCTCTCATTGAGCTGTCTTCGGAGAGCATTGATCTCCTGTTGGTATCTTCTGAACATCATCTGGATCATGGGATCCATGGTTGATGGGATTTGTATATCTTCAGAAGTCCCTTCAGTATCATCAACGAAGGGGTTATCTCCATCTTCTGTTGTTACCACATTAACTGTCATAGTGGTAATCCTGCGGGCTTCATCATCAATTTTCATTTTATCCTTTGCGGCCTGGCCTCTTCTTGTGACAGGACCAGGTCTAGTTGCCAGCCTGAGCAATTCATCTGGCTGAGTTGGTAGTATATCTTGCCCCCTGGCCAGTCCAGCCATGTTGCAGGCGAAGATTTGCATCTTTCCTTTTCGCCTGTAGACCTTTCTTTTTATTTGGCTAGGATATCTGAGCCGGTCAAAGACCGATATTCTTTCTTTGTCTTCTTCCCCGTGCAGGTCCTCTTCATTATATCTGGCCCTGAGGCCTTCTTCATAGTCATTCGAATCGGAGGAGGAGGCTCCGATCATCATTTCTTGGAAGGTTTCTTCTTCTTCATCATCCCTGGTGCCCAAGGCACGGGATAGTCTTTGTTGACCTAGGGCAGAGCTCCCTAGGTAGTGGAAGTAGTCTTGGACTACTTGCTTTGTCTCCTCTGGGTCGCGCCTTTGCGGCTCAGGTTGGAGCATCAGTCTGTCCTGGCTCTTTTGCTGATAAGCCAGTCTTGCCACCCGAGCATTCAAATGCTCGGCTTTGGAGTATCTGCAGATATCAGCCTGTCTGGCACAGGCTCTTGGTCTCCTTGCAGTGACCACAGCGACTGGTTCGCTCACATCGCCAACTTGGAAGCAGTCGGCAGCAGCATCATAGATCTTCCTTTCCCATCTTCTGCCCCTGGCCATGGGATGGGTAGTAGTGAAGCTTTCCCTTGTATGGTATTTTCTGCCCCTCATCATGGGGCGAACAGCAGCCATATTTCTTTCCTGACCCTCAACCTCATCTCTCCTCCCCCGGGTCCTGGGGTAGACGGTAGTAGCATTTCTTTCATCTTTCTTCACTTCCCTTCTGCCCCCTGCTCTGAGGCGGGCAATAGTGATATCAGTAAGGTTCTCCCTGTCCTGAGCTGGGGCCCAGCTTTGGATCTTTTTCGGCCGCCAGACCTGTTTGTATTTTGCTGGCTTGGGCGCCAGCGGCTTCTTTTCATTAGCCTCCCAATTGGCCTGCCTGGTGGCCAGAGTTTGGAATCTGTTGGCAGTGGGCACCATCGGGACGATCACGTCCGGGTTGACCTCCCTCGGGCGGCCGTTGAGGTTCGTCCGGATCCCTCCGATCATCATGGTCTTTCCGGAGTTGGAAAGACAACGGTCAGCAGTGACATACCGGCTCCTCCGGTTGGTCCTCCTCCCCTTCTGAGCAGCAGCGGGGACCATGTCCCTTTTCTGGACATGATGGACGTAGCAGGCGACGGCCGTGGGGGCCGTGTTCTCCGGTAGGATGTTCTTCTGGTCGGTGATCTTCACCGGGGCACTTGCAGCAGTGCCTTGCTCATTGTCGTCGACCTGTAGAAGGTCAGTGAAGACGACGCCCAAGCAGTTGGGCAGCCCAACGGCAGGCGGCAGTGATCCGAACGCGAGGGGTACCGCCAGGTAGCCTTCGCGCACATGCATGTCAATCGGCTGCTGGTCGAAGCAAACGGACATGATTCCAGCTGTCATTGTAGATTCCTGAAAATAAGGAAAGTACACAGAATCAGAAGTTTCAGGGGGGCCCGCCGGGCCTCCTACTTTAGCGTAAAGATGAAGGGAGACTGAGTCCCACCGGGCGTGCCAGACTTGTGGACGCGGGATTTTTATTTATATTTATTTATTTTATTTTATTGGATTGATTTATCATTTATTGATTTATTTATTTATTGGTTCATTGGCGTGCCAGTCACCGAAGTGACAATTTTTATTGTGCGCTCGATCTGACATGGTCAGTCGATTGTGAGTGATCGTGTCTGGACTAGAAGTCCGTCATACCATGAACGTTATGACGTTAATTACGTCCTTCTAAGGAAGGACAACCCTTGATTAAACGCTAAAAGTAGGAGGCCTCGTAAGGCGAACAGATGTTCATGTGTGCAAATGGAACTTCATATCAGAGCCAGACGGGCGGGCAAGATAACAACATTAACTGTAGAAGCAGACGATATCGTTAAGTCAGCGGTTCGAAGACCGAGTGAAAGGGAAGAAGGAGGATTTCGATCACAGGCAGACTGAGCCGTGACCATGATGGGGGTTTAAAGCATCGACCGATAGTTCAGCAGCATTTCCCCTTTATCTGGATTATGCCCAGGGGGGAAATAGGCTATCACCCACGGAGTGCCGGGATGAAAGCCGAGAGATAGAGAGGCCGAACCTCCCAACCCGTATATATATGGGCTATAGGGCAATGTATGATTTTCCCTTTGGAAAGCTAGCGGAATTCATGCAGTGGCAGAATCCCCCCGAGCAAAAGGGTTATTCGTAAATCCGTTGCAGTTAGGTGGAACATAGGGATTATGACTCCCCTTCAATTTTATCCCCGGGACATATCGGGTGATCCACGGATATCCCTTTGTGGGTTCGTTCTGGGTGTTGGAATTCATTGGGTGGTAGATTGGGCTCTCGGCACACTCTGAATGGGCACAGGCTCTCGGCACGACCCAAAATGGGAAGGCCAGGGCTTCCGGCGCCAATAACAAGAAGGCCGGGGGTTCCCGGCGCCAAGACGAGAGGGCTTGGGTTCCCGGCGCGACAAAGAGAAGCCAAAGGGGAGCTCTTCGGCGCAGGCTTCCCGGCGCGAGGAAGAAGTGCTAGAAGGGGGGTTCTCGGGGCAGCTAAGCCAAAGGGGAGGGGGCCTCCCGGCGCGGCCAAAGTGCCAGGTTCCCGGCGCGAAGGGTAGTTGGCTTCCCGGCGCGGCCAAGTTGCAAGGCTCCCGGCGCGAAGGGTAGTTGGCTTCCCAGCGCAGCCAAGTTGCAAGGCTCCCGGCGCGAAGGCCAGAAGGCCAAGACAGGTCTCGGCGCCTGAAGGATGGTGCCGAGAGCTGTTCATCCCGTCTACTGTGCGCGGGGCCGAGAGCTGTGAGGGCGCCGGGATCAGAACAGAGGTTTACGGTACTCTATTTTTGGTTTTAATGGTGGTTTGGGCAGAAACTGACGGATTCTATGGGCTCTAGACTGCTCAAGGCATCCACTCTGAGTTGGATTAGGTCTAGAATTCAAAGGAGTATTAGGGTTCGAGAGGCATCTGGGAAGCCGGAGTCTGAATGCCCCTGTCCATCGCCATTGTCACGCAGAGCTTGGGGACATGCTTGATATGGTCATTCGTCGCCCTGGGAGCCAAGAGATGGCTGTCTCTGGCCCCAGAGGCGGCTTCGATGACATCAACGGAGGAAGCACGTACGCTTAGAACCCCGGAGTTTCTCAAGCTTCGATCATTGCACAGCACGGCTTCATCCCAGCAGCCAAGGGATAGTCTGTCCCGGGCTCTGAGGTGAGCACTAATGGTGCTACGAAGCAGAGAAAAGAAACAGACAAATCGGATCATCATGCTACTGGTTTACAGATAACACGGGGAATGGCAATAGGGCTTCAGAGGAAGCAAAAATCAGGCTTAAGCTATAGCCCATCATGCATATATATCCATTCGTTTGATGATGTCCATCAGGGAAGACACATGGTGAGAAAACCCAGACGATACACCATTCCAATACTCAAACCGATTACAGGGAGAGAGTGAGGGAAAGGGGGACAAACAGATGCCGAGATGTCTCGGCTACATTGCATGAATCAAGATAAGACTTGAAACGATTACATGAAATAGAAGAAAAGAAAACAAGGGGGAGGGCGGAGCATTGACTCCTCTCCCTCCCCGGATGCCCACCTGGAGCTTCTTCCCTTTTGATCGGTCTCTTCTCTCTTTCTTTCTTTTTAGCGGAGGAGGCTCTCTCTCTCTGGTTTCTTCTCTTTTCTTGCTTTTCGATCGATGGCCCGGCTTCCGATCTCCTCCCCATTTCAAAGAGGGTTTGCTTTTATAGCTCTCATCCCTCTGTCCTCTCGGTGGAGGGCAGTCGGTGCGGCTTGTTCCATTCGAGACATCTCCCGGCGCGACAAGTAGCCCCCTGTGGAGGTTCCCGGCGCCATTATCAGAAGCCCAAATGGCCGGCCCATCTAGTGCCTTCAGGCCTCATACGTGCCTTAGGCTTCTCTTTATATATTATTTTTTTTTGAATTAATCTTCATCAGAACCGAATAAGGCCCCCTTTAGTAGAGACATGACTTTGTTGAGATCGTCTTGAGGCTCAATCAGTGAACAAACTGGGGTTTAATCAGTATTGCCGTCTGAATGACGACAAAACCGGGTATGTTTCATCGGCATTGTCATCCGAACGGTGACAAGACCGGACATCAGCTTCAGTCTGACAGACTTCGGCCGGGTGTGTAATCTGTGGAGAGGATTCTTCATTTGTCCTGACTTTGCAAAAGCCTTCGCAATCTTCATTTGTCGGCTCCGGCTTCTCATCAGAGTGTGCTTGGAGGTCTTATCAGTCGAATGACTGCTGCTTTATCAGTGCTGCCGTTTGACTGACGATGGCACCGGGCATCAGCTCGGCTGGCGGAGACTTCAACCGGGTAAACGGCTGTCGAGCTTCATCAGTGGTCTTCCACTGTTGGTCTGATCTTCTTTTCAGTTATACTTCCACCCCTGTTCATTTTCAAGGTGTCAACAGGCAGTTACTCTTATAAATAGGTCCATTTACTCTTATTAGGTATATATTCACATATAAAAGAATGGTAGATTCGATAGTAGTTGACTGATTTGAACAAGTGCAGATATTTTACCCCAACCCTGGTAACCATATAATCTGTTGATAAAAATCTTTTTATTTATCGTTTACTTTGATATTCTATCTTGGATGTTCCAAGTTCACATCATATATTTGAGCTTGGATTGTCCTTAGCATCTGCCATCGGGAACCAATTTTGACACAGGTAAACTCATGCCTTATTATCTTTTCAATTTCTCTACGTATAGTTTCAGGATAGGGTACTAATATTTTGATGTAATTCTTTGGATGTGAGTGTTATTTGAAAAGAATGTTTGTGCAGGGCTCCATGGCCTCTTCTTTGCAGAACCCAGGTAGCTTGTTCAATAATGAAGTGATTGTTTAACATTTGTATTCTATCATTATTAAAGGTTAGATGGTTCCACTGTCATTGTATTCTGCTATTGTAATATTGATTATAATTCAAATTTGATTCTGGTGTGTTGGATGCTTTCTTAGCATATTACATGACTGTAGTGGATTGCTATAATTCCATACCTGAGCCTTTTTGGTTCCTGCGTGCTGCCTGCTGCCTGCGTATTTATCCTACAAATAGTTTTTTTATGTCTTCTCTGATGAGAACAAGTAAAAAGGAATTGTCATTGGGGTGTCCTCAAAACCCGCTACAGGTATGTAGCATTCAATTAAGATGTATGGTCTTACTCCATATGGTTAATCTATGGTCACATGCCTTAGCCTTTTTCTATCATGTCAAACATGCCAGAACTGTTTCGATGTGTTCTGTGGCTGACAGGTCTGAACAAGACCAATTTCGGTGTATTCTGAACTGAGTGATGTAATTGATATGCACTACCATTTAACCTGTATATTGACCATGAGGACACGGCATTTACCCTTATAAATAGGTCTTTTACTCTTATTTGGTATATATTCACATATAAAGAAGGGTGGATTCAATAGCATATGGCTGATTTGAACAAGTGCACATGTGTTTACCCCAACCCTGATAATCATATAATCTACTGATAAAAATCTTTTTATTTATCGTTTCCTTTGATATTCTGGCTTGGATGTTCCAAGTTCACATCATATATTTGAACACTTTATTGTTAGCATCTATGAGTGCAGTCATCCAAAAGTTATAAACCAGCGGACACATGATTATGAATATCTAACGCTCATTTCACGCATGAATCATGTGAAGGATGACATCTTGGTCGGACAGATTTTGTGTCTCACACAACTGACATCCGCGTTCTTCACTTTTGTAGGGCCTTTGCTATATGTGTAATTTTTTGTAATATCAATTTACAGGTGCTCTTTTAAAACAACCCATAGTAGAGCTCCATGTTTGTTGCCCCCGGTGCATGTCCAACATGTCATGTGTGTGCATGGTTGGGTGTCGTAAACAGCATAATAATGCAACTCCATCACAGCCATGTCCCGTATGTTCTTTGGGTCATTACTCCGGATGAGGTGGCATCATGTGTGCACCGTCTAAGGGTTGGGGCGATGAGGAATGGATTTTATGATTTCATGTTGTGGTAGGATGAGCACTTGTGACACCCCAACATGAAAAATGACTTCACATACCTCCAATACCCACACTGAGTCCACCCCACCATCGAACATAAAGGATTTCGTCCCTTGTGTCTTCCGTACTGTTTCTATTGTCTCAAGTTCTATGTACCCAGATATAATCGCAATTTATACTCGTTGCATGTTAGCCTATACGTAACATTTTATCCTGGTTAAAGCTTTATATGAAGTGTAAGATAGTAATTTTTTTTGTTCAAGTCTTAGTCTACCAACTTGTTTATTTTATTTTGCAAAT
This sequence comes from Amorphophallus konjac, assembly GCA_022559845.1. Classification (NCBI taxonomy): domain Eukaryota; kingdom Viridiplantae; phylum Streptophyta; class Magnoliopsida; order Alismatales; family Araceae; genus Amorphophallus; species Amorphophallus konjac. The sequence goes on from JAHNEJ010000223.1 coordinate 17,356, forward strand.
AATATTAATTGCTCACTAGCCACATTCATTTGTACCTGATCTGTATTCTAGTGTTAGGTTTTTATATGAATTTACCTAGATGCCAGCGAACTGGAGCCTGATCATCCTGGGGAAGGTCGGTAAGCAATATTTGTGCTGCTTTCATAGTTTGTTTTATAGTGGTAAGAAACTTAATTTTTTAGTTCCAAACATTGGTATTTGACATCGGGTTGCATGTTTGCATGTTTCGTACTGGTTCATAAACATACTCAGGAAAAAAGAAGTGTGACAGGCTTATACTTGTGACTGAAGAGAGGGGGACGTTGTCTTGGCCTGCGTGTTCATGATTGCCTTAATTTAAAGGTGTCTCGTCACCAGAATGGTTCAACATTATACCCTTCAGCGGAAGTGGAGTATGTAATTGTATCAATCGCTCTTGGATGTAACATGTGTTTGGTTAGTGGATGTAAGCGTAAATTACACTATCCAAGTGTGTAATTTACTTGGATGTAAAATTGTCATGTATTAAGGTCTAATGTATCGATAAGAAGTTTCGTATTGTTATTCATTTTAAATAAGAATTGTGAACATTGTTTTACAGGAAATGTGATATTATTTGTTTAAATTGTTTGGTGATAATAATACATGACAAATTAGTTGTTGAAAAGTAATGTTAGTATAGATTTGTATAAATTAAGTTTTTGTCAATGTGTAGGGGAAGATATTTTTATTAATGAAATGACATTTTCTTTTTGTCTGTGAGGTTAAAAGTATGCACATGAGTTATGATAATCATAAATTAATATTAATTTTTTCAGGTGTCCATATTGATTATATTTGAGTCAACCCGTTCAAGATATTCATTTTTTAAAGTGTAATAACATATAGTTATAATGTTATTAACATTTAATAATACTATCTACTATAACACCGGTAACAATATAACTATGTATAATTTATTTACAATTTAATAATTTGTGTGTGAGAGAGAGAGAGTGACGTGAGAGTGAGGGGAGGGAGAGAGGGAAGGAGAGAGAGAATGAGATAATTATTACATTCAATAAAAAAATCATAAAGGAAGGACAATTATGACATTTTGATTGTCATAATTATAGAGTTAACCCAATTGTTATCAAATCACACTAGAATAAAACTAGGTTAACCCACTTTATTATTTCTAGGTTAACCATCCTTCTATCAAACTAAAATCGGGTTAATCCAGGACTAAGTTAATCGGGTTTACTTAACCTCCCAAAAAGATAACTCCATACCAAAGCTAAGCTTAGGGTGACTTTGATATGAAGTTAGGCTAAAGATGGGTTAAGTCAACCCGATTAAAGTAGCCCGGAATTAACTCATTTTTGATTTGGTAAGAGAGTAGTTAATCTGGGAATAAGGATATGGACTAACTTAATTTTAATCTAGTATGATTTGATAAATAGTAGGTTAACCTAGTAATAATGAGAGAGAGAAATAGCATTTATTATGAGAGAGAGAGACACATTTAATTGAACATTTATTGAGGTAGGAGGTTAACCCACCTTAACCCACCCTTGGGTGTGAGTTTCAAAACTCAGGAATATCCCTGGGTTAACCCTTAACCTAACCTGACTAACACTAACTCCTTATCAAAGCATAAAAAAATTTATCAAATATCAAAGAGAGGCTCAGGAGCCTTCACCATTTTGTCTCCTTGCGTCTGCTTGTACGAGTCTTTTCGTGGTAAATGCTTATACATCTACGACCAGAGCTGAAGACATCATTCTTTGACCGGTAAGGTGATCCATTAACTTCCATGAGAAGAGAACCACCCCCCCCCCCCCCCCCCCCCCCCGGAAATCGTAAACTGAGGAAGACGACGGTAGAACCATGTCCAGGATCAACGCGGGGGAAGAGGCAAAAGTTGTTAAGAGTAGATGGGGGGGGGGGGTTGTTCCAGTTTGGGCTCTGCACTGGTCGACTTCCCTGGCCCGGGCATTCTTCCAGTTTGGATTTAAGAGCCATCGCTCGAGAGCAGTATCATATATATGCTTTTCCATTTCTTTACGACCGTTCTGGTTGGGAACGGGGAGCCTTCATGGGCACGCTACAACCCCAACTATGTCCTATCGGAATGTGGGGTGCCGTGAGACCGTCGAGAAATAAATAGTTGACTTCAGAGTAGTTTTGGGCATTTTTCTTATTCTGTAATTTTGTTGCGCATATTTTTGGAGGAATACAAATATAGAGGGGAGATAGTTCACCCAGTTAGCCCGAACTCTTCTCTCTCTCTCTCTCTGACTCGCTCGCTTGCGACCCTGCTCTCTCTCGGCTCTGTTCTTTCTCTCTGTTTGACAGAGACCATAACCCTTCAGGATTCAAACCAGCCTTGTTATACCCATGCATGCAGTTTAAGACGGACGTGCTAGCTACCTGATCCAAGATGTGTTGGAGGTGGAAGGGAAGAACAATTTTGTCAAATTTTGAATTACGCCGGTTGCGTCTGCTTCGTTTCACATCACTTGTGTATGTATGAAGTGTCAGTTTATAAGAAATTTCAAAACACTCTTATTACATGTGTTAATAATCTCACATCAGTTGTATATGCATAAACTATCAGTTTATAAGAAACAGAGTCTCTTTTCCCCATTGTCGATTAACCTCAACAAAATATTCCGACGGGATACTAAAAGTAACCCACCCCATGACAAGCACGATGTTCTTGTCTCATGTTATTCTTTAACTCCGTCCTCTATATGTCTCTCGTTTATTTTTTTTTTTCGAGTGTGTGTGTGTGTGTATATATATATATAAAAGCACTCATCTTTAAAGAACAGGAGGAGAACAGGTTGTCAGAGTAGATGGGTTATGATCTCTGCAGAGACGACGAACAACTGGCCTTACCCCGGGCATTAAAAATGCTTGCTTGGATTGAGCCCGTATCCTGGAGGGCTCATCTACTTTCCGTTTTTTTTCTCATTCATACACGTTCCGGTGAGGGAGGACGACGCATCAATCATTAACTCCTCCGGCTGGTTCACATCGACCAGGATTTCTCCTTGGCTTGTTGTTACCACTTACCATCCTGCCGCTAGAAGCGCATTGGCACTTCAACAGAAACATATAATTGGCATTATTAACGTAAAGGAAACCTAATAAGTTAAAGGGTGTAACTATGAGAGTTTGTAGGCATTCTCACTTGACCACCACTCTGGGGCTTGTCCCGCATTGTAGGCTTGGGTATGGGTTGTCATCCGTATTCTCAGGCATTGCTGGAAGCCAGAAGTTTCAGCCTTGTTTCTTTTTTGGACAGAACAAATTCACAAATTTCAACATGTTCTATTGGTAGATATGCTGATTTCTCTTAAGCTGTAGTAGGAAGAGGCATGCCTACATCAAACTTCTAATAAAAGGATTGGGTTTCCGTGGTAATTACTCCATTCTATCTTTAAGTGTGACAATACAACCGGCGACGGAAGCAGGCCACACCAACAGGTTCTTGTTTTCGTATAATTTCCAGCTGGGGGAAGCCATACTATGGAGAGTGTGCAAATGTTTGAGAACTATAGAATTTTAGAAGAAAGCAATGGCAAATGGGGAAGTTCCATTTTGAATTAAAATTGAACCTACAAAAAAATTCTCAACCATAAACTCAAAGTAACCTTCCATCTGATGGCCTTGCCAGATCCAACTGTATATTCAAGGGCTTCCCGAAATGATTTAATTTCCCATCGCATCAAAACCACCTACTTTTAACTTGCACAGATTTAATATCACATCACATCACAATTCTTATAAAAGTAGCATTAAAAATACCCTTATAGAGGCAGTTGATCAAACAGGTGCAACTGTGGTGACCTTAGAAAATAAATATTGGAATATTTAGAGGACAAATCCCTAAACATGGCTTGACGCCAAAGGGGTGATAGTAACACCTCCCCTCTTTTTTTGGGTGAACTCTCTGCTAACATGGGGCCAGGAAACACACGAGCCCACCATGAGATGCCCAGCCTGGCCCCCGGAAAGACGTCGGCCCACAATGGAGAAGACAAACCTCAACAATGTGTTAATGCACAATTAGGGGCACCAACTAAGTTGGCACTCGTCGTCAACTAACTAATCATCCCCCCCACTGGATGGCAACTTACTATATGCAAAAACCCATAAAGATTACATATCAGCCAAAAACCTAAATTGATGTGGCCTCAGAAGGGTCATTTGAATGATGATGATGAATAACGTGTACATACAGCAAAGATATTGGGGTGGTTTTTACATGAGCAGACCTATATAGCAATCTTCACAAGTTTGACAATAAGATTCTTAAGAGGTTAAATGCCAGAGAAATAATTTCTTTTCTGTCTACACAGCCTGTTTGGAGGTGATTACTAGAAAAGCTGAGCATCAGTCACCCGGAAGAAAGGAAAAGGCTTATTGTCAGATGGTAATGTCCATTATCAGTTACAAAATAGTCCTTGCCCGAGTGCTTCCAATTTCAAGGTACCGCACTGCCTTTATATGCCTAATCTCCATTGCCAATCAGCAGAAAATGTTTCTTTGACCTAGGTCCAGATTCAGCAGGAATGAAATGTACATTTCTTCTAAGAAAGCCTATGTGTTTTACAACTGGTTAACGGGTGGCCTAATGGTTTTACAATTGGTTATCAGACAATCTAATGGTTTTACAGTTGGTTTCCATATCTGGAGGCTGAAAACTTCATCCAGGAAACCTTGCTTCACCGGAGACTGTACAGCGTGAGAAAATTAAAGATTTGCATGACCAAGGAAATAGGATGTAACATCAATTCCCTCAAATCAGAGGGTTTCCTTAAGTGCAGCTGAAAGAAACTAGCAAGCTCTAGCAGTCACAGCACAGGGGCAATCAAATATCCCGATCCTGAATGGTGAAGAATCCGTGAAATATTTTTCTCATAGATAAACAAAAATCGTGAACATCATAATTACCCAAAAAAAAAACGAGAGACAGCATGCAGAATAATTCTTCGAGAAATCCAATCAAACTACCAAATATTGCATCACTCATTGGTCAGGGAAGTAACAAACGTGATGATGTTTTCTGTTTGCAGCATCCGTGGTTGATGGATATCCGGAGATCTAAACATGGCTTCTCAGAGACACAAAATAAATGAGTTTGAGAACAAAAAAGATTTCATGTTTCATTGTTATATTGAAAATTTCTATGCACAAGCAGACATTTTGGGTACACCAATGCAGTGATGTATGTGTTTGCCCATGCGTGTCATTCAGATTACCAGAGTATATATTGCCTGGCATCTGAAAGTTCAATGGACATGACAAGTTTGACCATAAATTTAAATGCAGATAGAATAGAAGAATTGAAATGTTAGTTGAAAATTCCAGCAACAACAGACAACCGACATCTCAGGTGACGGACCTAGCATCATGAATCAGAGTACCACTCTTTTGAACTGAAATACAGTCATTGATAGGTTCTGACATATAATTAAGTTCAATCAACGAAAAAACTAAATGCAAAATTTAGCATTTCAAGTTACATATTGTTTTATAAAGAACCTGTTGTTTTCCTTTTTCTGGTGGGCCATTTCTTGATATTGTAGTTTGTCTTATTTTGTGATCTGTCCTATGAGCATGTATTAACCAGAAGCCAAAAGCTCCATAATGAATGTAATGACAAAGAAACAACATGCTTACCTTCAAATTCCGGTCCAACATTTCCCAGTGCTATATTGACTGTCAGTGAACTGTAGTCATTTATCCAACCGTGAGACGAAGATTTTTCACTATCATGCCAAATGCTCTGCTAAAATGCTGCATTATGACAATATTTCACCTGCAATAATCAATAGGTCATTCACAGAATAACACAGATGAATGACACCATGGCTCTCATCCTTTTGTGATGAACCGCGGAATTAGTACCTGTACATCCTGTCAGCGGTTAACGAGTCTGCACATTCAATTAACTGTTACTGAATGGTTCAATAGTATTCACCACCTGCAGTAGGGAAAGTATTTTCAAACAACAAGCGATGCAAAAGACTAAAAAAGTTCAAAACGGTAATTGGTTGGTTCAAAGAAAGCAAACAATCTCCCAGAAGCTTCCAACTCTGTACCTGTGAATTTTCAGACGGCATTCTAGGACAATTGCAGGTTGTATGATCACTAGGCTGCTTGCATACACCACATGTCCTCAGCCTTGATGTAAGTTTCTGAGAACCTGACTTAGATTGAGAATGTATTGGCCTTGAACTTATCCTGGAGTGTTGACACAGAGAGATTATATTATCATTCTGACTTTCTATGATAACATTGCCCCCCACATTATCTCCACCGATGACCATGCCAACCTTGGCACCTGCTCCAGCAGCCTTTTTCACTGATGCAACCTTTTTTACAGCATCCCTAAGTGCTTGCATTGCCACATTATAGACATCGGCTGATGTTGCACCTACTTCAGCATACTTGATGGCTTCCCGACATAAATTATTGTAACGTAATGTTGGAGACTCCTTACTGCTGTTACATGGTTCGAGTTGGTTCTTGGGTGATTTCACATTAGTAGTCAGATGCCTTCGCTTATGTAGCCGCCTCATCTTCCTTTGGGATCCAAGTGGATGATTATGTTCTTTCTCAAACTTTGTGACAATCCATTTACCTGAGCTGTTCTTTTTCACCATTAGCATTGCTTTACAACCAACCCTTGTGGCTTCTCGAGGTCGTTTGACTTTCACGTCACTACTTGAACCTTTCTTTATGTAGAAACCCTCTTTCGAACATACAAAAAGTCGTGATATAATTGATTTGTCACGCTTTGAACGGTAATATGTACTAACACGCATATTAAAGCCCACACGTCTAGAATAAGCAAAATAAAATATCTTTGCAGCATCTTCAGATTCAAACTCCATTCCCTCATGCGGCTCTGTAATTGTATCTCCTTTAAAAGTGATCGATGACCTTACAGCTTCAACCAATGTATCCTCGCCTTCAGAATGTTCATTGTCTGATGCTATATTAGGAGTTAGTGGATGATTGTGGTTCTTCACAAGTTTTGAGACAATCCATTTCCCAGATTCTCGTTTTTTTACCATGATCATTGCCTTGCAACCAACCCTGGTAATAGCTCTTGGCCTTTGAAGCATCTCTTCAGAGTTGTCATCTTTCCTTGAACGGAATCCTTCCTTGGAACATACAATCAACCGAGAAATGATTGAGTTGTCACGTTTTGAACGATAATATGAACTGATGCGTGCCCTAAAGCCCACACGCTTAGCATAGGCTTTGTAGAAAACTTGGGCCGCATTTTCAGACTCAAACTCCATTCCTACACATGGTCCAAAGTCTGGATCCCCTTCCTGTGGAGCAACAACAATACCAAGTGAATTTTCTATCACTCCACCAGCATGACTTTCACCAATTGGATTTTCTATCACTTCTTCATCTTCACACGCATAAGGGTCATGATCCAACATCACAACTTTCCCTTGAGTTCCTAACACATGGTTATGGCGCTTTTCACATTTCGAAATAACCCATTTCCCAGAACTTTGTTTTTTTACCATAATCATAGCACGACAACCCACTCTAGTCACAATTCGTGGACGCTTAGCTTTCTTCTCATTACTTAGAGCTTTGTTTGAACGAAAACCCTCTCTTGAACATACAAGCTGCCGTGAGATAATTGACTTATCACGTTTAGAGCGAATGAATGAACTGACACGACTTTAAAGCCTATTCGAGCAGCATATGCATTGTAGAATGCCCTGGCAGCATCTTCAGATTCAAATTCCATACCTTCGTATGGTTCCAAAATCGGCTCCACCTCAGATGCAAAGTACTCTCTTGCAACAGAATTTTCTATCAGATAATCAACTTCAGTTACATGTGGTTCCATGTCAACTGAGAAGCAACAAAAATCACTTAGTAAATAGCAATTTATTATTATTCTTATACCATGCTATCCAACAGATGAAGATAAGGAAAATAAAAATAATGCAAAAATGAAGATAAATATTCATGGAAGATCATCGGGAAAATCTTTTCCAAGTGCAATAAGATCAGCATGACCTTTACAGCCACCATCGTCTGAAGGATATGTATGAGATAAAGCTTTAGGATTATGACCATGATGCAGCAATCAAAATTAGGTTATATGGCACTTCAATTCAATGAAGAATGAACATTATTCAGTAATTGCTTTAATCATTTATTTTTCATAAAACTTATTACCACATGTTTTATGCTCTGGAAGCAAAACAGGTATGTCACCTAAAAACAGTAGGAAAACAGGGCCATTAGAATTTATAATGACACAAATAGTGCTGTATTTGTCAATTGTAGCATCAAAAATACTGACTAAAGAAGAGGAAATCTTAATATATAACACTCAAGACAAATACATACCTCAGACTGAGGTTAGCATCAGACAGTTTCATGAGAAAAATGACTAGTCTGATGGCTATCTTAATACAATGCATAACTCGTCCACGAGACAAATGCATATGTAACTGAGACTCATAGTGTAAAATCACACAGATTCACGAGAAGAATGACAAACTAAGAACATCGAATTTGCACTGCACAAGGGACATGGACGTATGTTAGGAAAAGGCAATTCCAAGTACTAGCACGGCATGAATTAAGAACCATATCCCCTGTTGGCAGCTATATACCAAATGCAAATTCAAATGAAGTACCAACAATCAACCATATGTACATTTAAAAGCCTATTCTTTTCTTTTCCCCCTTCTTTCCCTGTTGTTGATTGTAAGTTTTGGGAAATATGTGAAAAATGACAGTTTGAAACAGACCCCATCATGACTTCTGAAGAAGCCATCCTTCACCTTGACCTCTCTTTACAGGTTAAGCTACAGGATGAAATCATGGAGAAGGGAGCTAGTGAGGAAAAACCACCTATCATGAATCCAAGGCTTTTCAGGATTCACTGCAGCAACACCAGGATGATTTAACGAGCTATGATTCCTGACAAGTAATTGACCAAAGAACAGAAGTTGCCGTAGCTTAAGGAGTGTGACAGGCTTTCACCCGCAGCCCTGAAATTTCAGTCACCCCAGCTAAAAAAGTGGAAATGGGCAAAGAACATTATTATTCCTCACATCTCTTTGAAGAACTTGTATAGATTAAGCTTTTGGAATAGTCCAGAAGCTTGCAAATGGTGTTGTCCAGTCCACTTGTCCTTTGTTTGATCCCCAACATATTCATTTGAGAACCAGTGGTGCAACCACCAATTGATTTTAGTATTAGAGAAAATAGCCTTAGAGGTTTGAGCATGTGCACCAACATCCAAGTTCAGTGCTGGTTATAAGTGCAATCAAATTCAAATGGAGGATAGCAAAAGAACTCTGGAAACGCCTAAAACAAAATGGTTCTAAGATATAGCTTTCCTAGGTTCAACTACAAACATGCATTGGACATATTAAAACGGTCAGACTGGCTTCATATATTTAAGCAGTTCTGATGATGATGAAGATGATCCAGTGGTCAAATATGATGTGTGTGTGTGCAGGGCCCTTCTTCCAGCAGAAGGAGATAGGAAGGAATGGGCAAAGAAAAGAGTGGAAGGAAAGGGAGGTAGAAAGGAAAAGTTAAACAAGGAAGAAAAGGATAAAAAAAATAAAAGAAAGGAAGCTAAAAAGGGATTCAACAATGGGCTGCAAAACCATTGCTGCACATCCAACAGTCACCCGTCCAGCCACCTTTTGATGGCAAATAATACAAACTGAAGCTCCTCCTTCCAGCAGAGTCAATCCAAAATTGAAATGTGGCAGATATAGTAGACAAGCAGACATTTTGACATGGAGGACTAATTAATTATCAAGGGATGCATTAGGCTTTAAACCTTCAACCACCTGATTGGCCAACAAGACGATGAAATGCAGCATGCTCCCATTGGCAGAGAATTTAACCCAGCAGCCTATAAATAGGCTCCCCATGGCATTCATTCAATGGATCCAGCTCATTCAGTCAGCCCAATCTCAAAGGGAGAGGTGTGACCATTCAATCAAGAATAATGGCAAGAGTTGAGTGGCAAATAGCATACTTTTAGTTCACTGTGGAGTGTTAATTGACACTTTTTTCCAACATGAGTTACTTGAAGATGTGATAGCCCACTAATGGCTGCCATTGTTAGCCAACCATTGGCTATCAGCCTATCATCATTTTCCCACTGTTGACTGCTATAATTGGCTAACCACTGATTGACATTCTCAATCTTATGACTTGCTTCAAAGCTAAATAACCCACCATGGACTGTCGTCCTCAGCCACTGTTGAATGCCATCATTAGCCCACCAATGAGTGTCACCATTGCTTGCCATTTAATGGTGGCCCTCTGGATGATCGATGTTAAATCTAAGTCCTTACAGCCAAGGCTATCACTGGAATACATCAACTGTGGTCTTGAGAACATAATAATAAGGTCACACTCAACGATGGCCTTCAAGGCCAGAAGTGACTTTGCAAACAGCGGCCTCATAGACTGCCCTTAATTGTTACACTTAGACCTCACCCAAGTCCTGATTCAGGCATACATCCAGGACCCCCATGCCTTTGTATTAATTACGTGAATCATTCTGTGACATGCTGTGCTGAACCCATATGAATATTTTGAATATCCCATTAACCTTTTATGTAGCATCATTAAGCGATAGAAATCAAGGGTGTGAGACGGCAATGCAATTAACACTAACCTGTGGGATGGAGGGGAGGATCCAAATTGAATAATCCAGAACACTTCCCCATGGGAAAGGATTATTAATAACAAAATAATACAAAAGGTGGCCCACAAGCATAGCAATATCCCTACCCAACGTGCACCTATCCAAAAATGCATTCAAACAGGCAGTGAATAGTGGTGGTTCTTTGATTTTTCATCGGATCTGCTTAGAATTCCAGCCTTTGAAGAAAGGCTTCTATATTAATGGCTTGTTGGATCTGGCAAAGGCTTTGCTTCTAGCCAACTTGACTCTACAGTTTATGTGCTGGGTATTGGAAATTTAGAATTGCATTCAAGTGCGATTGTAGTATTGACCCAACAGTGGAATTGGTTCCACATATCCTTTCTCATGGGACAAAGGCTTCCCACTTCCTATGGCAGGCATTTCTCTACAAATAGCTTCATTTGACCACCTCCTTTACAAGCCTTTTGGAAGTTTTCTCAAGCTTCTTCAGGGATGACATGCAGCAAGAATTTATATTCTTCCTGCTTAAGGTCAGCCCCTCTACTCATCATTTAGTTTCCTTGGCCGGACTATTGAGCTACCAGATTAGACAACATGCCATCTACATTAGATGCTCAGCCTGCTCTCTTGACCAATATTGTGGCCTATTTGAGTGCCCTTTGCTGATTGATGACTGCCAAAGTTCCTCTAATCATAAGGAAATGGCATTTCTGCAATTGATTGGTCTTCATCTCTACTGCTTATGTGCATCTACTTTATCTTTTAGTGTCATCAACCTGCCATGCAAGTGAAGCACAATATCGATGGCTACCACAGAGGCAACTCTGAGACATCGTGTAGTGACCAAGTCGCGAACCGTACAAAAGGAGAGGGCTACCCGGATGTAGAGTGTAAGATGTATCGGCATGGAGCCGCCACGCATGGAGCTACCATAGTGGATGGGGGTTAGGGTAGGAATAAACTAGATTAGTCCCATATCGGAAAGCGGGAAAAGTTATTGGGCTATATATGTAAGGCCCATATCCATAACTTGTGAGGCACCTTTTGGGGACAAAACCGTGTAGGCTTGGCCCAAAGTAGACAAATACCTCATAAGGGTTGGATCGGGTCGTGACACATCGACTGGAGCCAGCATTGTTAGAATCACATGGGATACAATTAGCATACTTAGACCCATGTGATTTTGGCTATACTAGGGCAGCAGAGTTTAGAGACATTGTCGATGGTCTCCAGTTATGCCACAGCCTTCCATCCAGGCATATTGTGGAGTCGGATTCCAAGCCCCTTGTGATGTTATTAAAAGACAGCAACATGCATTGGATGATCCTGCCCTGGTGGAAGGGCCTTCTAGTTTTAACAGAGAATGCTTACATTGCTTTTGCTCTTACTGTCCAAAAAAGGGAATGCCACTGCAGGTGGTCTTGCCAACAATGCTTGTAAGTCAGTTATTCTCAAATTTTTCAAGAAGAATGAGCTTCCGAAGGAGGTTAGGGTAGCTATACTATTGACTCTCTTCCACCCGCTCCATGTCTGATGTGGTTTTGTTTTCCACTTTTGCAGGGATCAGTCATGAATCTCCAATGTCATGTAGTCTGGGGCAGATCCCCAATCCACAATATGTTCTTTTTTATGTGTAATCAATAAAATGCCACACAGAGAAAGGGGGGGTGGGAGCCCCCATGCCCATGCAGTGTGCATCCATTTACTGTTGACTCTTTTGAAGTGGTCTTTGAATTTCATTTTTCCAAAAAATACATCATGTTAGGGCCATTTTTACGGATAAGATGTGGGCACATAGCCAGTTTCCCTTGGTGATGCTCAATGAAGAGAGGCAGCATAGACTAATTGTTTGCTCTCCCTCCTCTTCTGGTCTTGACTACAACATGACATACATTTACGTCATCCTTTTGAACTGATGGCTTATAGTTTAGGGGAGTGTGACAATTTTTGCAACTCTTCTTTCTCCAAGATATTTCTCATTAATCCTGATTCTGATATATTCCTCTAATTTCCTTATGCACTTGGAGTTCACTGATTTTAGCACAATTTTTTAGTATGCTCCTACCATCATCATAAAACTTGATCCCCTCCATCTAGGGATGGCATAGAAATGACAAGCCTCTGATGATTCAACACAGTTTTTAGGTCGGCTGTCAGCCTAACGCCAACTTTCCATATGTTGGGCATACTAGTTTCCTTCAATCCTAGGGATGGCATATGTTCCTTTTTGCTAGGTATTACATTATTCATGTGGATGAGCAAGGCATCTGCCTTATCAACATTGAGACTTGCACTAACTGGTATCCTGTGAGCAATTGGCAATATGAATTACCCTGCACATGAAAATAGAACTCTGACAATAACACTAATGCAATAGCACTTGATTTTGCATTCATCATTATTGACATAATAGACATAGTGCAACTTTTCCCAAAGTTGTGACGAAAGTCGAGGGAAGTCTAACATACGACAGGACTGTCATTATCAATGCTCGAGCTTCTTGATCTCAGATGCTTAGAACTGTGATAGCCATTGATTTAGTAACCATAGCAGGCAGGATCCATATCACATGGAGATGCTCAACACGTATAAAACATAAGGTACAAGGAAAAGGGCATTTTACGATGGAAAACAGACATTTCTGAGCTATGTAGTCCGAGGTGAGAGGCAACCAAGGGGTCGCCTCATGCCCCAAACGCCTAGGCAATGGCCTAGGCATTTGACACGTTTGAGGTAATATTTTATTGAAATAATATATACATAATTCAGAAATTAATTATGTCTAAATATCACAAAAAATACATAACTAAAACTAATAAATTCCCTAAATTCATTCATTCCTATGTCAAATTATTGTATGACTAACTAAATTCATGAAAAATTTAACAAACCAAATTGCAACTATGAACTACCAAATTCACACTCAGAGAGTGAGTGTGATAGAGAGAGAGAGGGAGAGAGAGAGAGAAAGAGAGAGAGAGAGGATCGGCCCCTGTCTCTGTCTATTTGTGTATGTGAGACAGAGAGTGAGAGTGTGAGACATAAAGAGAAAGTGAGATAGACCATGAGAGAGTGAGAGACAGAGAGAGAGAGACAGAGAGAGTGAGTGAGACAGAGTTAAAGAGGGGCTCAGCCCCTCTCCCTGTGTGTGCGTGTGATAGGGAGAGAGAGCGAGACAAAGTGAAAGAGGGGTTCTCTCTCTCTCTCTCTCTCTCTGTGTGTGTGTGTGTGTGAGAGAGAGAGAGGGGGGGTGCGGGGGGGAGAGAGAGAAAGAGAGATAGAAGGGGACAGAGGAGAGAGACAAACAGAGAGAGGGAACTAGAGAGAGAGGTGCATCTGAGATAGAGAGAGTGAGACAAAGTGAGAGAGGGGCTTGGCCCCTGTGTGTGTGTGTGTGTGTGTGAGAGAGAGAGAGAGAGAGGCGGGGGCTCAGCCACCTTGTGTGTGTGTGTGTGTGTGTGTGTGTGTGTGTGTGTGGGGAGACGTACCAGATCGCTGCCTGAGACGCTCGGCATCGTCTGCGAAGCCGTTGCAGGTAGTCGCTCGTCGTTCGCACATCGGCCGTAGAGGGGAGAGAGAGCTAGGGTTTCGAGGGAAAGAGAAGACTCAAAAGAGAGGGGTTTTGATGGGGAAGAGAGAAGAGAGGGGAGAAGCAGCTATTTATACCGGATCCACCTCAACGGGCTCTGCGGGCGTGGGCCAGGTAGCACGAACTAGTAGCGGGCTCACGGGCTTGGCGGGGGCGGGACGGGGTGTGCAAAGGCAGGCTGGGTGTGCAAGGCGGACCGAGCGAGTTGTGGCTGCTTCGCCTCACCTCCTCACATAGGGGATCGCCTCAGGCGATTTTGATAACATAGTTTGTGAAAATGTTGCAGGAAATTTGTTAAGTTATCTAATTGATCATTGAGGAAATAACAAGGGGTGTGACAATGGTGCATGTGAAAAGTGCTATGTAGGCTCGGATTAGATTTAGTCAGTGATGAATATGGCCTAGATGTCAGAGATTTACAGGCATTAACAAAAATAATCTTCCTTGAACTAATGAGACACTCTGAAATGGGTCCGGTGGAGGATCACAATTTTCCTGTGAGCTAAGACTCTCCAAGCTTTTCATCAGCAGATGAGTACCTTTTCACAAAGCAAAGGACATCACCTTCCACAATTTGGCCTTCCATAAATGAAAATTAAAGTATTAAGAATGCAAATGATATTGTAGAAAAGTTGAGATATCAGAGAGACTCATCACCCAACATGCTCATGTTAAAAGGGTACAAACTAGGAAAACATGAAAATGAAAAGAAGCAAATCTGGGTCTTGCGCATCATCATGGTGATCCCTTCAAAGGGAATGCATATGATAAAAAATTATGAGTAGAATAGCAAATGGCTTCCTCCTCACCAGCAGATGTTGGGACGAGTTGAAAATTCATTCACAAAATCGGGCTTACTGTCGATGGGTAAAGGCCTTCATCATTATATCAATTATGAATTTGCTGACTATTGTTTCATTTGGAATGATTTTTCTGGCAGCAATCCCTGCTTCTATCTTGGAACCTTGACCATTTTGTGTATATGAACATAAAGTCATGCATATGATAATTTTTCCCTGTACAAGATGATTATGCCACATGCTGATTTGTACACCACAGGTGTGGCAATTAAAATGTTTAATATATGAAAAAGGCATATACAACTAGAAACAAGAGTTTATTGCCTCGAAATAAAATGGTGAGCTCCATTAATAAACATAAAACAAACTACGAACAAAGCTTAAGGCATGTTTGCCGAAATTTTTAGTTGGGAGACTCTTTAAGCTTCCTCTTTTCAGAATGAAAATTATTAGATGAAGTGGATCTAATTAAGTTTCAGCAGTTATAATAGTCAAACACTCCCCAACAACCTCAACTTTTTCCCCAGCCCGGAAAGCTCCACTTGGAGCTTAAGTTGAAAGCCAAAAGCAGTACATACTGGCTTCTGTGGTCAAATGACCTCTCTCTAAAATAACTGGACTGAAAGCTGCAGAAGCCCAGATGTGTCTCCAATTAGAAGCTGCACCACGCATGCCTTTAATCCAAAGCTTATTTCAAAACTAATTTTCGGTTCCTCTACCAATTTCCATATCCTAGTAACAATGTAATCACACTTAGAATAAGGGATAACCTTGGACACGGTCTTCTGTACCAGGTGGATCAAGTCCAAATTTTTGAAATATTAAAATAAAATAGAGTAAAATCAAATGCACAAACAGTACAAGATGAAACTAGGCCCCATATAATCAAGTTACGTCTTCTTTCAAAACACCCAGAAAAGAATGGCAATGGGAAGACCAATAACATCCAAAAGCAACTCTCCACAATAAGAAAATGACAGTCCTGCAGAAAAAATTAGGACCCAATCGATGAAAACACCAAATACGATCACCAGGAAAGAAGGTAACTGCCAAGGATACTTGGCGAGAGAGGAGGAATTGCCACCGAGGAGCACCTGGAGAAATGATCATGGGTGTCGAGAACATGAGACCCTCCATCCCGTCCCCAAATCCAAAGCCCTCGGCCTCTAACCGTCCGTCAAGAGCTAAAGTTCGAATCTTTTCACCCAGGCAAGACAGCGGAGACGAGTTGGAATGAGAGCTGGAGAAGCAAAGTTGGGTTTTTGGTTGAGATACTCAAGAGGTTCTGGAGTTCGACCCATCTGGGTAGAGAGAGAGAGAGAGAGGGTCACCCAGTCGGGTCGACTGCGGAGAGGCGGAAAGTCTTACACCGCGCGCGCACGCACGCACGTACGCTCAGACGAACGCCATCGCTCTCGCGCGCGTGTGCCAACACGAGCGAGAGTATCTTGGCGTCCGCCACGGCCGGGTAGGATAGAACGGGCTCACGATAGAGGCCAACCCTGCTAAAAAGCGCCGGCTTTATCTCCTTGCCATTTGGTAAATAAACTCAGAGGGTGTTTGCATTGTCAATGTTTTTATGGACAATATTTTTCTAACTAATTTATACAAGAAAAAGTTATTTGAGAGAATGTTTCTCAAAGTGTTAGGATATTTCTTTTTTCTCTAGAATTTATTTCTCCACCCCACCCCCTTGAAAAGATTTTCCACTCATATTCTCTCTCTCTCTCTCTCTCTCTCTCTCTCCTTCCTATTATTTAGAGAAGAGAATCTTATCATGTTATCCTGTGTATAATTAATTTGGTAGCATGTCGATTTTTTTTGGTATGAAAATTGTAAACATGTGTTTTTGTTATCATTTATTTTCTCACAAAATTTGCAAACACGAGCTTTTCCTTCTAGCTAGGTGAACTATTTTGTGTGTTTCTCACTTTTCCAGTGAAATATTTCCCGTGATTCTTACTTCTCATGGAAAGTTTGGAGGATGCAAATACTCCCTTCCCAAATTTAGCTCTCCTCGGGGACCAATGGTTTACAGGGTTAAAATTCAAAAATTAATACATGAACATATGTGTTATTATTTTAAAATTTAAACTTGTTAAAGATGTAGGGCAACAATATTGAAAGATATATAACCTTTATATATGTCACATTATCCAGGAGAAGACTAAAATATTAAAAGAATAAAAATTAATTATTTTAGATGATTAGCAATCGATTTCTTCGGCTTTTATGTACCTATGTTTTTGTTTTAAGGTGGTTCTGTACACATTTTGCCTTTTATTCTCGGATACAAACCCAGACTACACTTGGTTGTTCTTTATTCAATCTCATTAATTGTTAAGGCCCTCTTTGTTAATCGTTTAGGATATAAGGGGAATGTGCTACCCGGTGAGAGAGAAGAATGAGGGGTCCACACACTCCTCTCACACACATGTTTTCTAACCGACCTCGGGTATCGCATTGGATTCTCTGAGGTTGATTACGGTACCTCTGCTCGTTTAACAAAGAGGGCCTAAGAGTTTAAAGTCAGACCAAATCCAAAAAAAACTAATGATAGTAGACTTTCAGTTTAAAAAAAAACAATAATGATCACTCTACTTGAGCAGCAAATGGAAGCGAGAGGGTGTAGTGGGCAGGGGAGAGCTGAACAATGAGGAACACTGTTATCAACTAGGAAGTAGGTTTCAACACCTTGTGGATAAGATTTGATTTCTTGGCTCTGTGTTTCGCTTAATTAGGCACCATCTAATGTCTATTGGGGCCGAGAGGCATAGGGGGTTGTATGCCTAATTGTCTATCAGATAGCCAAATCTCTCTTTTTCTTTGTTGTCTAAGAGGGGTTTTTTTAATGTTTTTTTTTTTGGAGGGGGGGGGGGGGTTTCAGGATCTACGAGGGGTTTAATGTACACATACATTGGGCACCATCTATGTCTTTTCTTTGTTAAGTTTCATGTCCATCCATGGATGATGGTTCTGATAAACCAAGTAGGAAAGAGAAACACTTGCTAATCTAAGCAATGACTATAAAATAAACTTTTTTTTGTACCCATACGGACATAGCAATATTGGTGAATCAATCGATTCCCTCTTTGAATCTCAAAGCAATTGCCTATTGGGTATTATGTGAATTTGTAAGAATTTTTCTCAGAAGTTTTTAATAAAATGATAAGAAAAGTGAAGAAAGATTTTTGGGTGATGCTTTTGCACGATGTTGGCATGACCAACATTGCATGCCGTCCAACAGGTACAATCTTAATTCATTAAATGTAATCGTGATTAATGAAACTCAAACTTCATTAAATCAATACCTAATCTTGATCTCCAGTCAAATTGATGCGATCGACGTCGGAGGAAGGATCGATGGCACTCCGGGGACGCGAACAAGACTTGATAACCACTGTCTCGCGCAGCTCGACTTCACACCGGACGGTCTCTCACCGGACGACACTCTATTCTCACAAAGGAGAATGAGGGAAGGGAGAGTGACAAGAGGAGAAACTCTTACGTGAATGTAACTTTTTTTCAATCTTCATATGAAAAATCAACACATTAGCCCCCTTTATATAGGAAAGGGTATAACAACCATACCCTTAAACTTTCTTAATAGCATCTATGTCCTAGCCTAATAAAACAAAACTCAACAACCTCTTTTGACTTTGACACAATAAAATAAAATAGTTGGACTTTGGTGGTTTAATAATATAAATACCACCATAAAATAAAGTACACACAATACACAAATACGTACAAATATGTACTCAGGACGTCGAGTCTTCAAATGAGTCTCCGAGCCACAAGCTCGGTGTGGTCGGGGCGGTGCGGCGTCGGCTCCGTGTAGTGGGTCCGGTAGTGAGCCCGGTATCCCCACCAACCCTCCCGGGACGGCTGGAACTCGACTCCGTCGAGTAAAAGGGGACACTGCTGTGGTAGTGCTCCAGCAAGTCTGGATCGAGGCGCTGGAGATTTTCCTGACTGATCCAGAAATCATCAAAAGGTGGACGGTTCCGCCAGTGGACAAGGTAACGCTGGTACACCCGGCTCCGTGTAGTTGTCACCTGCTCATCCAGTATCCTCTCAATTTACTCGCGCGGTGCTCTCGAGGCTGTGGGACGCACAGGGGTAGGCTCACTCTCAATGGGAGGAGAAGGCTCGAAAGGGTCACTAGGAATCACTGTGGGTTCCTTGTAGGCCACTAGGTCTGCCACATTAAAAGTAGAACTAATCCCATATTCGAGAGGTAAGTCCACAATATAAGCATTGGAGCCAATCTTCCGCAGTATGTGGAAGGGACCATCACTACGGGCTTGCAACTTTTTAACGGCTCCCGAGGGGAGTCGTTCGGGTCGAACCCGTACCATAACCAAGTCACCTTCTTGAAATTCATGGTGACGCCTATGCGAATTAGCCAATCGTTTGTAAGTCTCATTACTAAGACTTATTTGCTTACTAATGGACTCATGCATATTTTTAACATGTTGTGCAAACTCTTCAGCTGACTTGGATGTTCTAGACTCGGTGGGAAGGGGAATAAGATCCACAGGTTTCCTAGGTTTGTATCCATGCACGACCTCAAATGGACTCATATCTATGGACCCATTGATAGAGCTATTGTATGCAAATTTGGCTCTGGGCAAGAGAAGATCCCAAGTGCCGAAATGATCCCCTACGAGACACCTCAATAGATTCCCTAAACTCCTATTAACGACCTCTGTTTGCCCATCGGTTTGTGGGTGATAGGCAGTGGAGAATTTGAGCTTAGTGCCAATTAGGTGCCAAAGTGTCTTCCAAAAGTAACTAGTGAACTGGACATCTCGATCAGATACTATGGTTTGGGGGAGGCTATGCAGACGTACGACTTCATCAAAGAACAGGTGTGCTACTCTAGATGCATCAGATGTTTTGAAACATGCAATGAAGTGGGCCATCTTAGAGAACCGATCAACTACCACGAAGATGGAGTCATGTTTGTGAGCAGTGCGAGGTAATCTAAGGATGAAATCCATACTCACATCAACCCATGGTCTATCAGAAATAGGGAAAGGAGTGTAGAGATCAGTGTTCTGTTTGACCTGTTTGGCCATTGTGCATGTCCTATACTGGGCTACAATTTTAGCCACATCTTTCTTTAGGTCAGGCCAATAGAAATGCTCCTCCACAGAATGGATGGTCTTGTTTCGTCTAAAGTGACCAGCAAGACCTCGAGCATGCATTTCCCAAATCAGGAAGTCACGTATAGAAGTCCTCGGGACATAGAGTTGTTGTCCTCGAAAAAGAAAACCATCTTGGAGTAGATAGTTAGAAAATACTGTCGAGGTTCTAGCGGACAGGGTCGAGTAGGCAGGGCCAAAGTCTGGACACTCTCCATAGAGTTCCTTCATGCGGTCAAAGCCAGTGACCTCTACCCGAACAGTGGAAAGAAGGGAGACCCTTCGACTCAAGGAGTCGGCCACCTTATTTTCTTTTCCAGCCTTATGTTTTAGGATAAATGTGAAAGACTGGAGGAATTCAACCCACCGACCATGCCTCGGGTTTAAGCCCTTCTGAGAGCTAAGGAATTTCAGAGCCTCGTGGTCCGAGTATAAAACAAACTCTTGAGGTAGGAGATAATGTCTTCAGTGTTTGAGAGCTTTGACCACGGCATATAACTCTTTATCGTAGGTGGAGTAACGAAGCTTTGCATCAGAAAGCTTCTCACTGAAGTAAGCCACAGGGTGGCTCTCCTGGCTAAGCACTCCTCCTATACCTACGCCAGATGCATCACAGGATATCTCAAAGACTTTGGAAAAGTCTGGTAGGCGGAGGATAGGGGCTTTGGTCATGAGCTCTTTTATGACAGAAAAAGCCTGGGAGGCGACTTTGGTCCACTCAAAATTCCTTTTACAGATGCAATCCGTAATGGGTGCCATAATTGTGTAAAAGTTCTTTATGAAGCGTCTGTAGAAAGTGGCTAGCCCATGGAAATTGTAAACGTCATGGATGTTCTAGGGCTCAGGTCAGTCTACTAAGGCTTGAACCTTGGATTGGTCCACAGACACTCCTTAACTCGAAACCACAAAGTCAAGGAAAGTGACCCGGTCTGTCATGAATTCACACTTCTTAAGGTTGGCATACAGGGTTTCTCTCCTCAATGCCTCGCAGACTTCCCTCAAATGCTGGACGTGATCCTGAGGGTTGTGGCTATAGATGAGAATACCGTCAAAGTAGACGACAACAAAGCGACCGATGAGGGGGCGGAGAACTTCCGTCATAAGTCTCGTGAAAGTGCTGGGGGTATTAGATAGCCCAAATGGCATGACGAGCCATTCATATAGACCTTCTTTTATTTTGAAGGATGTCTTCTACTCATCCCCTGGTCGGATTCAGACTTGGTGGTAGCCACTTTTCAAGTCAATCTTGGAAAAGATGGTGGCTCCACTCATCATGTCAAGCATGTCATCAAGACGGGGAATGGAAAATCTATACTTGACAGTGATTTTGTTGATGGAGCGGCTCTCAACACACATCCGCTAGGTGCCATCTTTCTTTGGTATGAGCAAGGCAGGAACAACACATGGGCTTTTACTCACCCTGAGGAAACCCTTTTGAATAAGGTTCTCGACAATTCTTTGGAGTTCAACATGCTCCTTGGGGTTCAGTCGATAATGGGAAAGGTTGGGTAGGGTTGACCCGGGGACAAGGTCAATGGCGTATTGTACCTCACACATGGGAGGGAGTATAGAGGGCAAGTCCTCAGGGAAGATGTCTTGGAAGTCCTGCAGGATTGCCCAGACATCAGATGGGACTGAGACTTGGGACTCCTCGGGTGTGATAGTGACGACAACAGCCCAAACAGGGGCACCCTCAGCAACCTTTCTATTTAACTCTCAGACACTAATGAAGTTAAGGCGCCTAACTAGGTCGTGACCAACCTTAGGGGCCTTAGGAACGGGTGTGATAGGTGTAGGAGAAGAGAGAATGTGAAGTTTCCCTTCATTAGGAGTTCGAGGACTCTCCTAAACCTTGGGTGTCACGCCCCAACACGGAATATCGGGACCGGCAGTAGAAAATGCTAGTAAAGATAACATGCTAAGTTAAGAATTAACATAATGCCATGAACAAAATAACTCCAAGTCTATTACAAATACCATCAAACTGACTTAAACATAATCAAACATAATCTCTACTCGACTCCGGTACAATAACTAACACAAGTTCTAAGACGTAACTAGATGTAAACAACTAAACAAACTCAACATATCTACTAGCTGATACACTCCAAGCTATCACTCTCGTCCATTCCCATCCATCTGTGAATCTTCACCTGAGCTGCTTGGAAAGGGGGGAAAAATAACTATATGAGCGGACGCTCAGTAGGTAACAACAGACAAGTGTAAGTGATTAACCAATTAATTACATGTATATGAAACAGAAAGAAAAGAAATAACGATCGAATGAAACAACGTAATAAAAGAAACTGCTAAAGAATGGAATGGAATAACAATATGACAAGATGATATAATTACAAGAATTACAGTTTAAGAACAATATATATAACCGGAAATTGTAAGAAATTGGCCAACAAGTAAGAATGTAACCAAGTCAAACACAATTCAAGTAAGAGATAAGATATCATTGTCATAGACATCACGCTAGTCATGCACTCGGTGCAATGTCTCACCCTGTCATTACAAACTCCCATGGGCACAAGTACTTTTCGGGCGCTCTCCCCAGGACCAGACCGGGCCCCTATGGTGCGTTGGCATTAATTTATTGGATCCATGATCCCAAGTTGTCTAGACTTTAATCAAGTTAAATGGCCAATTATAATCAAGTATAAACTTACCTCGGAACATCCCAAGGCTAAGTTGAAGAGATACTGTCTAGAATTTCTGTCCAGGAGTTCAAATTATCAAGAACCATCATGTTCTTGGGTTCAAAACCATAAAACACAGGGAAAACTAGTCTCTGAAAGATATACGGTCAACAGTGGGCCGCTCAAGACTTGTGCGGTCGACTTTGGGCCGCACTAACAGGAATTGGGCTGAGGTTTAGCCCTCAGGGGTCAAGGTTGAATGGCTGATAAAGGGCCGCTCTACTATATGAAGGGTAGAAATTGGGCCGCACAAGGCCAGAAGTTTATAAAATCGAGGACAGGATATGTGGTCCTGACAGAGCCGCTCATCAGTTGAACGGTCCACCCAGGGCTGCCTGTAAGATGTACGGTCCATTACTGGCCGCACAACACAGGGCCTAACCATGACTTAGAATTTAGCCCAAGTGGGCTCCCGGGCTACCATAGGCAGGGTGGAACTGAACCAGAGTCCAGCCCACTGTCTGATGGTCGGCCTAGGGTCTACTGGACTGATCAAATCAGGGATTGGCCGAAGATGGATCAAGGATAATCGGCCAAACTAATTGGCATAAGCCAGGGATAAACTGTCTATATTGGGCCGTTCTGGGATATATGCGGTCCACAAATGGCCGCGCAAGTCACTGTTAGTCCAATTCGGACTAAGACTCAAATCACAACGGTTCGATTGAGTCTAAAACAATTCTAGGGAATAATAAAGGTTCAAGATTAACGGTTCAGGTCTAAGGTTAACAATGTAAACTTAATAGCCATTTCAATTATCAAGAATTCACAATTAAAATTGATATTCATTGGAAAGATGAATCAAGATCAAGCTCAAATTAAATAAATCAGCAAGAGTTATTTACTGTCATGAATTATAGTTTATTAGGTGTGTTGCTAACATGAAATTAACCATTAATCTACTAACATAACATGCTGAAATGATAATTAATCTGTTCTGTTAAAGATGTGCGGTCGGTTCTGGACCTTACTGTTGGATACGGACTGAATAGATCTAGAGGGGGGGGTGAATAGATCTTTCCCCCTTTTCGATGATTTACTAACTATTGACCAGATGAGCTACTGGTAATTAATGAATTATAGAACTAATGCGAATAGTAAAGATGCAAGCATACGTATAGAAAATCAAACACACACAAGCACACCACAAGAGAGGATTTTTAAGGTGGTTCAGTCTCTTCCTGAGACTTACATCCACCCCTTGCTTAACTCAAGCAAGGCTTCACTATGAGAATCTCTGATCTCAATCAAAACACAGCTGACACACAGCTTGTACCTGCTGACACA
The DNA here is from genome assembly GCA_022559845.1 of Amorphophallus konjac. NCBI lineage: Eukaryota > Viridiplantae > Streptophyta > Magnoliopsida > Alismatales > Araceae > Amorphophallus > Amorphophallus konjac. Next base: position 41,547 of record JAHNEJ010000223.1, read on the forward strand.
CAGCTTGACTCTGCTGCCTCACAGCTTGACTCCGCTGCCTCACAGCTTGACACTTGGTGTAAGGATGAATAGAAATGATGAGAAGGTGGAATGATGCAACAGGACTGAATATAGACTTTTGTAACAAAGGAAAGAATTCAGCCTGGGACTTAATCACACAAATAACAAGAATAGACTCCCTGTAGAGCTTCCAATCAGTTGCCTTCGATTGTTCTGCTGCTGGAGATCGCACAGTCTTGAGCTAAGTCTTCCTTCTGCAGCAACGAGATTGCCTTTAACCTTTCTGCAGATCTTTGATTGGTGGAGAGCTCCTTCTTCCTCTTCTGTGTATATCTTCCTTGGCTTCTATTTCGTGCTCTCTCCCTGCTTCTTTGTTCGTGATTAGTTGCCTTATATTCTTCATACCGCCTTTGAAGTTCTTCCCGCGTAATTTTCAGATCGAGCGCCAATCTGCTAGAAAACAGGGATCGGTTTAAATCCAATCGTTAGAACGAGTTTGACCACTTCTGGGCAAGATTGTTTCCTTGATTCCCGTGCGGAATCTTATCTCCTGGGCAGCCCAACAACCTGTAACAACCATCTGCAGGTTTTAAGGAACCTCAACAGAATTCGGTTAGAGTTCGGTTCTGGACGCTATAAAGCCCGTGGTCGACCATGACCCTGTCGCTGGTCGACAATGGGCATTCCCCAGACGGCCGGTTCTTCTGGCTGAAACTCACTTCGCCCGTTGGTCGACCACAGCCTGGTCGCTGGTCGACAAGGAACGAATTACAGATGGCCGTCAGTTCTGTCTGATGTTCTGGCTGTTCTGTGGTCGACCAGAGGTGGGGCTTTGGTCGACAGCCAAGGTGCTTCCAGAAGACAGATGATCTGATGCTTTTCTGGTTGAGTTCGTTGGTCGACCATAACCACTTCCCTGGTCGACAAGCGGCCTTTGACACTTCTTCTGACTTGTTGATTCACTTGGATTTCAGTGGACCTGAAATTACTTAACTTATCAGAAGTAAATTGAACTATCAGATTTATATTGAGTTGATCAGAAACATTGTTTGTCATCATCAAATGGGCATTAATTCAATGCACTATCTTTACACACATAACTAAACCATTTGCTTTAAGAGACAAGATAGAACTTAGATTAGTCAAACATATCCTATTGTCATCATCAAAACCAAGGGATGCACAACATTCTCCCCCTTTTTGATGATGACAACCATGAGTCATTGTGTCAAACAAAACCATTTGATATAGCATTCAAGGCTTTCATAGCACAAATTTCATTCAACAAAGTATTTGATGTGCCTTTCAAAAAGCTTTCAAAAAGCAGTATAGCACTACTTACATGAGTGACAAAACTAAAGACAAAACTAAAGACACTAAGGACTAGTTGGACACATCTAGACACACAATGACACATAAGCTTCTCTCTCCCCCTTTGTCAACAGCAAAAAGTGAATCATTTAAACAGTCCTTCCGAGGAGGATGAGGAAGTCTCTGGCTTCACGTTCTCTTCCATGCGATCCAGCTTGTCAACAATGTGGGCATAGGAGAGCCTGAGTTTCTGGATCTCTGAGATAGTATCCTTGTGATACTTCTCATTCTGTTGGGTTGTGATCTCGATACGGATTCCCATCTGATCGGACACTTCACCGAGGGTCCTTACAAGTCTGTTGAACCGAGAACTAGCCTGGTCAGAGTGTTCCTTCTGCTTGATGAACCTTGCCTCCATCTGTTGTTCCAGCCTTTGGACTTTCTGCTCCAAGCGTCCAGTGGCAGCATTGACATTCTCTTGAAATGATTGGAGTTGGGTGGTGAGAGAAGATAACTGAGACGCCATCTGGAGGAGCACTCCATGAAATTCAGGGTGGGAGGTAAATGCTGGTGGTGGAGCAGAAGTAGAGGGAATGGAGGTAGGTGGTACTGGTGTGGGTTGAGCAGAATGTGATGGAGCTTGGGAAGTTGGAGCTTGGGTAGGCGGAGCAGATGGGGATTGAGCTGGAGGGGCAGCAGTGCCTGGCTGCCAGAGCACTATTGAAAGGGACGATGGTGAATGGGCAGCAGTGGGGGTAGTAGGTGTAGCTTGAGGCACCACTGGTGACGGTGTGACAGCAGGGCTAACCTGTATAGGTGAATGAGATGGAGAAGAGGGTGGCACTGGATCCTTTGCTTTGCCCTTGGAAGGGAGAGTGCGCTGAACATGGTCTCCGACCTTCTTAAATCCCAAGAATGTGGTCACGAAGTGAAAATTGTAGACGTGCCATTTGGGAATGACAATGCTTGGGCTGTGAGGAGAAGGTATGTTGGCTGCTTTCAGAATGGAAGTGATATGGGCAGCAAAAGGAAGAGAATTCAGGGGATAATGTAGGATGCTTCGGAGGGAATTCAAAAGGAGTGTGGTTAGGCGAATAGGCTGGCGAGTGATGAGGCCATGGAGTATAAATAGATGGAGGCGACTTACTTGATCTCTGGCGCCTCCTCGAGGTTGTATGATGGTGGTGATGATGTGGTGAAGCAAACGATGAAGAGGAGGGAAGGTATTAGCATTGAGGTACTTGGGAAGGACCTCAGGGGCTGGCTTGCCAGTGACCACTGCATGTGCTTCTCGGAGGTCGAAGTCCTCATGATTGAAAACAGCTCCAATTCTGGGAGTCTTCAGCGTCATGTGGAGAAGCTTGACGTCGAGTCTGATGACTTTCCCTTGAACTACGGTGTATAGCTGACTGTCCACGACTTGCAGGTTGTGATAGAATTCTTGCACAAGCTGGGGCGAGTACGAATTGTGCACTGAAACGAACGTAGTCCACTCTTGAGCTTCAAAAATTGGCAGTAGATCTGGGAACATCTCCATCAGCTTGTCATCGGAGAAATCGACGATCCTGGGTTGCAAAACTGTCCGTGGCTTGAGAGCTCCAGAAACGGGATGCACTGCGGGTTCCTCTGAATCTGCTGATTGTCTGCCTGGACCAGGTGCATCAGCCGTGGTCGACCGGTGAGGGGCCGATGGCGAACCCTGCGCGGCCCGCGACTTGGATCGCTTGGACGACATCGAAGCTGCGGCAGGGGCCTGATCTCTTCTACGCTTAGAGGAAAGTAGAGCGCGCTTGGGAGACATTGTGAAGGGAAGCGAGATAGAGGCGAGAGAGAGGCGAGAAAAGAAATCTGGAGAAGATGAAGTTGAGAGAGGGCTAGAGCTGCGGATGGGAGAATTTCAGGGACCCAGCCGAGACAATTTATAGGGTAGGGCATTAGGGCTGGCTCTTAATTTTTAGGGCAGTGAACCATCGCGATGCAAAGAACGAGCGGTCAGGATTTAATCAGCATAACTCATATTTTGGGAAATTGTTGAAGTGTACCCCCTTTCTTTAATAAGACATTTAAGTAACCGTTCCCCCCTTTCTTAAAGACCACCTTGTGACCAAATCGAGTGGGTCTTGTGGTTCAAAGAATTTGAAAGTATTGCCCCAATAAATTGACTCCCCATATCCACTGTCTTACTCACGGCTCCTTAAACTTATAATATGGTTCATGAGATAATTTTACTAGCTGAACAAGCTGAACAGTGTTTTATGCCTCTATTTGCATATAGTGCATTAGGTCAACCATTTTTGTTGCCTTTTCATTTTGGAATATTTAAAAGCTGTGGTCAGGTTTATCACATGCTTTTCCACACGAAGAGACACGCTTTTTACACGCCAGAAACCCCGGCTACTTAGCATGCCTAACCATTCCACTTTTAACTGGGACACACTTTTTATCCGTGAGGATATACGTTTATCAGACGCCAATATCCCCAGTTACTCAGGATACCCAATTAATAATTTTGAGAGTGGCAGAGGTAGATTGAGTCTTCATGACATACATGTCTCCCACTTAATTTTTCAGCCAATTTTGCTTTGTGATGGAGAACAGTAGTTTCTCAGAACTCAGTCCATTGCTCTACCAAGTAGGCAGAATTATGGCGTATTCCATATACATTCATGCTATAGCAGCGTTTATTTTCACTGTCCAACACAGACACAGGTAGAGAAACAGTCTCATTACTAAAAACATAAGTTCTCAATAGTCTTGAGTCAGAGTCATAGTTATGGTTTGAATTTATTGCAGTAGTACAGGTCAAATTCTCATTACTACACTTAACATTTACTCTCATTGATGACTTTGGTGATTTTCTTGTAAGAGGTGGTTAGGTTGTTCAATGGTTTATTAAGGAATGAGTTTACACTTTTTACTCCCCCTCAATTTGTGAGTCCTTGCTGAAGATAGAGAACAATAAGCTGACCACAAAGAGATATTGAGACACAAGGAATGGGAAGTGAATGAGGATGAGTGAGTGAAGCCAAAACTGAGCTCAGAGTCCAAAAAGTTCAGAAGATTTCCCACCAAAGCCAGCAGCTTGATTAGATCCAATTTCCCTTTTTCAGGTCCTTTGTCGACCATGGAGTGGCCTGTGGTCGACCTTTGTGCTGACACAGAACCTGCCTGTTGAGAAGACTGCGTTCTCACAAACCTGTTGTCGACCATTGGATCGCCTGTGGTCGACAGCTGCGAATTCCCAGAGCTAACTATTTCCTGTCCTGATGCCTTGGTCGACCAGCGCCTTGTCTGTGGTCGACCACAAGAGATGAGCCGTAGAGAACCAGTATTCTTGCTGAAGTTGCACCCGACACAAGACTTTCCAAACTCAAAAACTTGACCAGTACTAGAGACCTATAACTTAGACAGAAATGACAGAATCTATGTAGAGTACACATGAATATGATTATTTCAAGAATTTTCAGGAGAAATTCTACAAATTCCTAACTCCCTTCTTAGAGTTGAAAATCTGTCATTGTTAAGGGGTTTTGTGAAAATGTCTGCCAGTTGTTTTTCAGTTTCTACAAAATGAAGCATGAGATTTCCTTTGGAGACCTCATCTCTTAGAAAGTGATGACGGATCTCAATGTGTTTTGTCCTAGAGTGTTGAATGGGGTTTTTAGACAAATTAATAGCACTAGTGTTGTCACAGAAAATAGGTGCACATCCAAGATCTACATTGTAGTCTTGAAGCTGATGTTTTATCCACAAAACCTGTGTACCACAGCTCCCTACTGCGACATACTCAGCCTCAGCAGTGGAGAGTGCCACAGAATGCTGTTTTTTAGAGGCCCATGATATTAAACATCCACCTAATATTTGACAATAACCACTAGTACTCTTCCTATCAATTTTGCAACCAGCATAATCAGCATCTGAATATGAAATCAAGTCTAGTTTGCAGTAAGTAGGATACCATAAACCCAATTCTTGGGTACCGGCAAGGTAACGAAAGATACGCTTGACAGCCCCTAAATGTGAATCTCTAGGGCTAGATTGATATCTAGCACACATGCATACACTGAACTGAATGTCTGGCCTAGAGGCAGTTAAATATAGTAAGGATCCGATCATACCTCTGTATTTCTTGGCATCTACCATGTTACCTTTTACATCAGCCTCCAATGTTGCATTTGTCCCCATGGGTGACTCTATTGGTTTGCAGCTCTCCATGCCAAACTTTTTCAGCATCTCCTTTATGTACTTGGATTGATTTATGAAGTAGCCTTCTCTACATTGTAGAATCTGCAATCCAAGAAAGAACTGTAAATCACCCATTAAACTCATTTCAAACTCATTGGTCATTAGATTTGCAAATTCAGTACATAATGAAGCTTCAGTGGATCCAAACACAATATCATCCACATAGATTTGCACAATTAGTATATTCTTACCTTGGGTCTTGGAGAATAATGTTTGATCAATTTTACCTCTTGTGTAGCCCTTTTTGGTGAGGAATGAACTCAGTCTGTCGTACCATGCCCTAGGAGCCTGCTTTAAACCATACAAAGCCTTATGCAGTTTAAAGACATGATTAGGAAAATCATCATTTTCAAAACCAGGGGGTTGTTCCACAAAGACTTCTTCCTTTACAAAGCCATTTAGAAAGGCACTTTTTACATCCATTTGCTGCAATTTAATTCCATGGGACGCCGCAAATGCTAACAGTATTCTAATGGCTTCTAACCTTGCAACTGGAGCATATGATTCTTCAAAATCAACTCCAAATTCTTGGTTATACCCCTTAGCCACCAATCGAGCCTTGTTCCTCATAACAACTCCTTCTTCATTAAGCTTATTTTTATAAACCCATTTGGTTCCAATAACAGGATGAGATGAGGGTCTGGGAACAAGTTTCCAAACCTGATTTCTTTCAAATTGATTTAATTCTTCATGCATGGCATTTATCCAAGATTCATCTCTTAAAGCTTCCTCTACATTTTTAGGCTCAACTTGAGATACAAGGGCTAGCTGATCTAATTCATCAACTGTTTTAAGCTGAGATCTAGTTTTCCTCGGTTCATTAATTCCTCCAATGATGTTATCTAGAGGATGATCTCTGAGAAATCTCAGATTTTCAGAATTGTTACCTGGGATGATCTCTCCTTCGGGTTGATCATTGGAATCACCTTGCTTTGGTTCTGCTTCAGTCTCCATTGGTTCCTCTTTGCCTTCCAGAAATTCCCCATCTTCATCTTTGCCTACCTGTCCAGTTTTGTCAAAGTCATTATTTTCATCAAATGTGATATGTGGGGATTCTTCAACTAGCTGATCTTTGGTGTTGTAGACTCTATAGGCTCTTGATCGGTCAGAGTATCCCAAGAAGATTCCTGGGTCACTCTTTGGTTCAAATTTGTCCAATGATCTCTTGTCATTGTTATGAATAAAACACCTTACACCGAAGATCCTAAAATGAGCTAGAGATGGCTTCTTACCTTTGAACACCTCATATGGAGTTTTCGTACTAGATGGTCTTACCATTGCCCTGTTTACAATATAACATGCTGTATTGACCGCCTCAGCCCAAAATCTTCTTGGAAGATTGGCTTCAACCAACAAGGTTCTGGCCATTTCAACAAGTGTGCGATTCCTTCTCTCTACCACTCCATTTTGCTCTGGCGTCCTTGGTGATGAGAACCTGTGATTTATTCCTTTGTTCCTGCAGAATTCATCAAACTCTGAATTTTCAAATTCTCCCCCATGATCAGATATTATTGAACACACTTTGGACTTTCCATCCTGCTTCATCCTTTTGTAAAATTCCTGAAACTCAGAAAAGGCATCACTTTTATGAGATAAGAACATGACCCATGTAAATCTAGAGAAATCATCAACAAGTACATAACCGTACCTCTTACCACTAAGGCTAGCAGTTCTTGTTGGGCCAAAAAGGTCCATGTGCACAAGTTCTAGTGGTCTAGAGGATTGACTTTCAGTTCTACCTTTGAATGATTTTCTTGTTTGCTTACCTTGGGTACATGATTCACATACTTTGACATTTTGAGCAAACGAAATTTCAGGTAAACCAGATACCATTTTATTCTTAACCAATTTGTGCAGCACCCTGTAGCTAACATGCCCTAGCCTTCGGTGCCACAACCAAGTCAGGTCCTCCTTCTTGGCGGTGAGGCACAAGTTGGAGTGGGCTGGATCATCCAAGTCTATCATGTAGACATTATTTACTCTCTTGCCCATAAACTTAACTTTAGCCGAATTTGGTTCAAGAATTTTACAGATTTTAGAATCAAAGACCACTTGATGGCCTTTGTCGCATAGCTGACTGATGCTAAGAAGATTATATTCAAGGCCATCCACTAGCAGTACATCTTCAATGTTATTTGTAGATGTCTTACCTACCTTACCTTTCCCAATGATCTTGCCTTTGTTATTTCCTCCAAATGTCACATGTCCTCCATCTTTTGAGTTTAGCTCGGAGAATTTTGCCTTGTCCCCTGTCATATGTCTTGAGCAGCCACTATCTAAGTACCACTTGTTGTGTATAGCTGCCAAACACACCTGCATCACAAGTTACACAGAAACTTTTGGACCCCAATGGTACCCGGGTCCAAGATGACTTGTAAAGTTATGAAATTGCTGCAGTAATCCTTTGGGAACCCAGATTCTGTTAGAGCAGTGTACATTTTTATTTTTGAACTTGTTCAGATTGGGTTGCTTTTGTTCTAAAGTTTCTTTAATCTGAGTCCACCTTTGTGTATTCAAGTTTTCATTTTGTTTTACCCGAGAAAACCTGTGATTTCTGTTTGCTTGTCTGGCCATGGTCGACTTTTGGTATGTCTGTGGTCGACCATCGCGTCTCCAGAACTCAGCGTCTGTTCTGGCACCACCTCTGGTCGACATCTGGTGTACCTGTGGTCGACCACTGCTTCTCCAGTAACCAGCGCCTGTTCTGGCAGATCCTCTGGTCGACAGATGAAGGGTCTGTTGTCGACCAGCCTGTCTCCAGACACCTTGTTTTCCAGATTTATGTCCTTTAACTTGGTTTATTTGGTGATTTCTGTGAATTTGGGTTTCTTGTTTATTATTTTGAATCTTATATTGATTGACTGTTTTCTCTTTAAAATTTCTCTCTTCCTTGGTGACATTGTTCCTTTTGGAGGAGCATTCAGCTACATCCTCTTGTTTATCTTGGTATAGATTAATCAGGGGCCTTTTTCCTTTTGAGTCAGCAATCCCATTTACGGTTTTTATTTGGAATTCCTTTTTAGCCGTAGGATTGTATCCTAACCCTTCTTTTTGAAAGTTTACTTTTATTCCCAAGACAGCATTTAAGTTTTCTTGACCCTTGGTCATTTTTTCCAAGGCTTCCTGTTTATCTTCCAATTCACCTTGGATTCTTTCTATCTCTTTTAGAAGCTTACTGTTTTCTTCCTTGAGTGAATTGTTTCTTTCTTGACTTAACTTAGTTTCCTGTTCATATTCTTGAGTTTTTAGTTTTAGCTCATCAATGTCGTTTTTTAGCATTTCATTCTCTTCGGACATTCTCTTGTGGTTTTCTTCATCTAAGTCCATTTGATTCAGCTTGTTTTTCAGAGACTTGATTTCCATTTCTAGTTCAGTTTTGTTTTCCATTGAATTGCTGTCTTTATTCAGTTGACTGATCTTCTTCTTCAAATGTTTATTTTCCTTTCTTATTCTTTCATAAGTATCAAGCAATTCTGAATATACTTCTTCCCAATCCGAACTAGAGAAGTCTTGAAATGGGGAACTTACCTCAAGATCACTGTTGTCTCCCTTGGCCATCAGACAGAGCTTTCCTTCTTCTTCCTCGGAAGTTGTTTCCTCTTCACTGCTCTCTTCCTCCTCACTCCAAGTGCTAATCATCGCCTTGGGTTTCTTGCCTTTCCACTTGAAGCTTGATTTCTTAGGAGCTTCTGGACATTCAGCCTTCATATGTCCAGGCTGCCTGCAATTGTAGCAAATGAGTTTATTAGAAGAAGTCTTATGTTTATCAGATTTAAACTGGGATGACTTCCTTACCATGCCCTTTGGATTTCTGAATCCTTTACCTTCCTTTCGCAGGAATTTCTTAAATTTTCTTGTAAGCATGGCTAGCTCACCAGATTCTTCACCTGAGCTAGATGAGTCTTCATTGTCAGACACCTCAGAGGTGCTTGTCTTAGTCTTTAGGGCAAGTTGCTTCTTTTTCTTCCCCTCATCTTCCTTTCTCTTCAGATTGACCTCATAGGCCATCAGGGATCCTACTAACTCATCCACTGTCATTGTTGTGAGATCCTTTGAGTCCTCAATGACTGTGGCCTTGGTATGCCACATCGATGTGAGAGACCTTAAAATCTTCCTCACTAATTCCTGCTCTTTGTATGTCTTCCCTAAGCTCTTCAAGCCATTAGTCAATTGTACTAATCTGGCATACATCTCAGAAATACTTTCATCATTTTTCATCCTAAACATCTCATATTCTGAGACTAGCATATTTGCTTTTGTCTCTCTTACCTCGGAAGTACCTTCGTAGATTACCTTTAGACGATCCCACATTTCTTTGGCTGTTGCGCATTGGGAAACTCTTGAGAATTCTGTGGGGTGTAGTGAGCACTGCATTACGTTCATGGCTCCCCAGTTGACAGTTGATTTCCTGACCTGTTCTCTGGTCCAGGTTTCTTCATCTTCCGGTAGCTCAAAAGGTCCGCGGCTCACTACCCTCCACATCTCGTGGTCTTGCGCACGTAAGAACACCTGCATACGATTTTTCCAATAAGAATAATCAGTTCCATCAAAATATGGAGGTCTAGTTACAGAGTGCCCCTCAGCTATGAGGCTTTTAGAGTTCAGTCCGCCCGGTCTCTCCTGGTTGTTAGACCACATTTTTGGAGAACCTGCTCTGATACCACGTGTTGGATACGGACTGAATAGATCTAGAGGGGGGGTGAATAGATCTTTCCCCCTTTTCGATGATTTACTAACTATCGACCAGATGAGCTACTGGTAATTAATGAATTATAGAACTAATGCGAATAGTAAAGATGCAAGCATACGTATAGAAAATCAAACACACACAAGCACACCACAAGAGAGGATTTTTAAGGTGGTTCAGTCTCTTCCTGAGACTTACATCCACCCCTTGCTTAACTCAAGCAAGGCTTCACTATGAGAATCTCTGATCTCAATCAAAACACAGCTGACACACAGCTTGTACCTGCTGACACACAGCTTGACTCTGCTGCCTCACAGCTTGACAATAATTGTAATCACAAATGGAAAGATGATAAGAACAGGTGATGAAAGACAGGACTGAATATTGGCGTGTGTAGAAGAATAGATGTTCAGCCTGGGACTTGATCACTCTTATGAAGAAGCCTAGACTCCCTGTTGATCTTCCAGTCAGTTGCCTTCGATTGTTCTGCTGCTGGAGATCGCACAGTCTTGAGCTAAGTCTTCCTTCTGCAGCAACGAGATTGCCTTTAACCTTTCTGCAGATCTTTGATTGGTGGAGAGCTCCTTCTTCCTCTTCTGTGTATATCTTCCTTGGCTTCTATTTCGTGCTCTCTCCCTGCTTCTTTGTTCGTGATTAGTTGCCTTATATTCTTCATACCGCCTTTGAAGTTCTTCCCGCGCAATTTTCAGATCGAGCGCCAATCTGCTAGAAAACAGGGATCGGTTTAAATCCAATCGTTAGAACGAGTTTGACCACTTCTAGGCAAGATTGTTTCCTTGATTCCCGTGCGGAATCTTATCTCCTGAGCAGCCCAACAACCTGCAACAACCATCTGCAGGTTTTAAGGAACCTCAACAGAATTCGGTTAGAGTTCGGTTCTGGACGCTATAAAGCCCGTGGTCGACCATGACCCTGTCGCTGGTCGACAATGGGCATTCCCCAGACGGCCGGTTCTTCTGGCTGAAACTCACTTCGCCCGTTGGTCGACCACAGCCTGGTCGCTGGTCGACAAGGAACGAATTACAGATGGCCGTCAGTTCTGTCTGATGTTCTGGCTGTTCTGTGGTCGACCAGAGGTGGGGCTTTGGTCGACAGCCAAGGTGCTTCCAGAAGACAGATGATCTGATGCTTTTCTGGTTGAGTTCGTTGGTCGACCATAACCACTTCCCTGGTCGACAAGCGGCCTTTGACACTTCTTCTGACTTGTTGATTTCACTTGGATTTCAGTGGACCTGAAATTACTTAACTTATCAGAAATAAATTGAACTATCAGATTTATATTGAGTTGATCAGAAACATTGTTTGTCATCATCAAATGGGCATTAATTCAATGCACTATCTTTACACACATAACTAAACCATTTGTTTTAAGAGACAAGATAGAACTTAGATTAGTCAAACATATCCTATTGTCATCATCAAAACCAAGGGATGCACAACACTTACCTCCCCATGAACGGTCACGGACTGGCCGCACACGTCCCCTCAGATCCGAAGACCTGTTGGATATGGACGGTCGGTAGTGTGCCGCCTGGAGGGATATGCGGTCTGGAACTGGCCGCAGGAAATACATGCGGTTAGGGCTCGGTCGCACGTTCCAGGGACATGATCGGGTATAAAAACATATAAACGGTTAAAAGCAGGCCGCCTGTTTAGGATGTGCGGTCTATCGTGTGGCCGCACAAGCCCATCCAGGTCGCTGCCCCTTCGCCTTGCCCGACTCCGGCGAGATTTCTAGGGTCAGAACTAAAACATGAAATTCACACGATATAAAGTATGGAATTTGGGGCTTTTACTACCAAAAGAAAGAGCACGAAAAACTATACAAGATGCACGAATCAATTTTATGTTTACAGCCTGAAATCACTACTCAATCGAAAGGGAACAATTATAACCCTAGACGTGACATGCTTCAACTAAAACCTAAAATTCTCGCAGAACACTTGATGAAATTTAGGGCTTTCTACATCAATGAAAAGCTAACGCGATGCTGCTTCTAACCATATATTATTTGTAGGGTTTGGCTTGCTATCACCTACCTGAATTGGATGAAGAAGGAAGGAGAAAGAAACCCAAAGACGTCGGTACACGCAGCCACTACTCGCTAGAGATCTCCCTCGATCTAACTCCTCTGCAGCCGCCGTTGCTTCTAAATGATTCTAGGGTTAGAGAGCTTCAATTTAATAGGTCACACACCTTCTGGAGGCTTCTATGCGCGGAGTAGTCGTCCACGCAAGTCGGGTCGATGTGAACGCCGCCGTAAAAGTTGACTCGATCCAAACTCCACCGAATGCATCTCCTAGGGTTAGGGTTTCGAGATATTAAGAGAGGGGGTAAATGATCCTCTCATCCTGGTCTTTCATTTGCCACCAATTTGGGCTCAATTGGTTGAGTATTGGGCTCGAATTTCGCGTTTTAAGGTATGGTTAACTAAGTGTTTAATTTGGGCTTAAACCACTAATTCAGCCTTCTTACAGATTTTATTTGGGTTGGCCACAGAAGACAAGTTTGTTAAACGTGTTATCCTGTACAAGAATATAATTTTTTTAGATTTTTATAAAATAGTCAAAATATAACTTATTCTATTTATTAAGGAATTATTCTATTAATTGCTAATTAATTTCTCGAAAAAAAATCGGGGTATTACATTGGGGGTTCCAGTGGGGGTGGAGGTTGAGCTCTTTCCCGAGGCCACCTTTGAAGGTGCTGGGTACAACTGAATCTTTTTTCCATTGTGGGAGAAGGAACACTGGTTGGATCGATCGAATGTAGTAAGGTCTACATCATAGATCTACGGTCGTCCTAGGATGATGCTACCGACCTTCATAGGCACTACATCGCATAAGATTTGTCCTTGGTAGGACTCAAATTGGATGGGAATGACACATGTAGTGGTGACTGAGATAGACGTGTAATGCCCCGGCTTTTTTGGATCTGGATCCGTGGGTTTTGGATCGCTTTTCGTGGGTTGCGGATCCTATCCGATTAAGCTTCGGACTATTTTTACCAGATTGTCGGACCCATTGGTGGTGTGCCCGTGAGTTTCCTTGGGTCCGTGGTGTTCTTAGGAACACGTCGGTAATTTTCTGACTTTTTTGGAGCGCCTGTGTGGGTCCCGGGTTGTGTTTCGAGTTTTACGCGTGTTTTTCATCTATCGGACCTTCGGAACCCCGTACAGGGTGAACCGTTGCGTTCTCCGACGTCGGGACGTTACCACGACAATCAGCATGTACCGAGGATCGCGAGGGTATATTTTTCTATTTTTTCATATTTTTGAGAATTTCCGGATTTTCTATATATCAACCTCATTTTTCTCTCTCTCTCTCCATCTCTCATTTCTCTCTTCCCTCCCTCTCTCTTCTCTCACGTTCTCTCCTCTCCCCCTCTCACTCCTGGTGGCCGACGGAGGCGGCGAGGGTGCCGCGGCATGGCTCGTGGGGCGTGGAGCGACGGGCACGGGACGAAGATCGCGATGGTGGAGGCGGTTAGTGGGATCGTGAACCGGCGAGGGTTTAAACGGCGTTTCTTCGTGGATTGGCATCCACGGCGCGTCGAATCTTCGGTGGAGGTAGGGAGATGGACCCCTAGCTCGTGCACTTCCTTTACCGCGAGTTTTATAGGTCGTGGCAAGCCGAGCGGGTTTATTTTTACATTTTGGGTAAAATGCATATTTTTGGGGTGTGAGTCCGATCTAGTGTTTTAATGCGTTAATCGGTGGTTTGTGGGCATCATTTAATGCCTATGGGCTTGGGGAAGGTTTCCCCTTTTGTTTCCCCATCACCTGGGGGTGATTGGGGCGTGGAATGAGTTTCCCATGGTTTCCACCATTTTCGGGCGCGGACTGAGAACGCGCTTGCCCTGGTGGGCGCGTTCTTAGAGATCGCGCTGCCCCAATGGAGCGCGTTCATCGGGGAAGATGAACAGTAGGGCGGTTCTTGTCGCGCTATGGAAAGGTAGCGCGTTCTGGTTGTCGCGCTATAGATGGTAGCGCGTTCCGATCAGATCGTGCTATACATGTATAGCGCGTTCTGCTTTGTTGCGCTATAGGGATATAACGCGTTCTGACTGAACGCGCTATATGAAGGTAGCATGATCTTGAGGCGACCAGTCGGGCAGCCCAGGATGGGTGATCTACGGCTGATCGTGCCTTCTTTTGGCCGTGTGTGTCTTGGACACCCCATAGAGTTCCGTGACCGTGTTTTTGGGTGTCCGGAGGTCCCGTTTACCTCGATTAGCATGTCCACGGGTTTAAGTGTCCAAGTGACCTTCTAGCATTCCGATTGTGTTGCATTGGTCTCCAGTCGATCCGGTTGTGACCCAGTGGTTGACCTTCAGTCTCATGAATGTCCCGGACATCTCGTGGAGTTTTGTGTCCGTGTTTCTGGGTGTCTAGAGGTACCGTGTTACCTTGATTAGCGTGCCCGTGGGTCTGGTGGGTCCGGGTGACCCTAGGTGTTCCGGTCTTCCGTATTCTTTCTAGATCGAGTCCCCGTGTATCGATGTGAGTGTGGTGGGGTTCCCCCGCATATCGTGGGTTTTTCTTGGAAGATGATTCTCGAGTGGGCCATGTGTTTGGCCTTGGACTGCGAGTCTAATCATCCAGCTTGGAGTTGGAGGTTTCCCGCTTTTCCCTGGGATGGGGAATCGACGTGGCGGCCTGTGAGCTGCCTCAGGAATCATGCTTCTGTGCTTTCCGCGTGAGCCATGTGTGTGGCCTTGGTCTCTTGAGTTCCCTTTTGAGGGAATGGTCTCGACGGCTCGTGAGCTACCTCGATATTCGTGCCACCATAGTTTTAGACCTAGGGATTAGGCTAGATTGATGGCCTTGTGCTGTTGCGTACGATGGTCTTGACCCCGAGTCTTGTGACTCAAGGACCGTTGGGTTTAATGAGTCTAGAGGACCGTCCAGAGTCCAATGGCTCATCGCCACTTGGTCCTTCTCGACTTTCGTGCAGCGTACGTGTTTCTCGGAGTTTCTCCTTGGAGAGTGGTCATACCAGTGGCTCCCCACTAGTCGTAGCCTTCCGACACGAGAGTGGTCCCACCAGGGATTGGTGGCGAGGCTACCCCAGAGAGACTGTCACGCCCCGAGCCTTTATGACAGCGGAAGACTCGCTCGAGGAACGTGAACAGCCGGCATGGTAAGCCTCTTGCAAGCAAGAATAATCAGAGCGCAAGACAATCACACACATAAATGTAATTGCACAACATTTACTCAAACTCCAACTTTATTTCATAATAATCAAATATTCAAATACAACAACTAATTCAACTTATCTTCATCATGCTAGACTCAAGAAATAAGAAAACTACATAGACTCAATCTAAACAATATAGACTTCCTAAGTCTTCGCTCATTCTTTATTCACTCTCGGATCCGCTACTTGAACATTCCGAATCCAAACCCGACTCACTTCCATCTCTTGAAAAAGATTGGAAATAGGTAATGAGCACACTTGCCCAGTAGGTATCTTCGCATCAACATGATTAGCACTATTGAAGTAATTAGCATTTTAGCTCTAAGGAATTTAGGCAAAATCATGCGAAATGCGATAAATCATGCGATCAAATCAAAGTAACAAGACGATCATGTAAGATAGGATGAACGAGTATGAACTAGGAAGAATGTAACAAGTATGATCAAGAATATAGCATGGCCTTTCATGAACAAGAATGCACTTTCACTTTTCACTTTCATAACCATAAAGGGTACGCACGAGAACGTCAATCATGTAGTAATTCACTAGATTTTCACGAGTGCTCATGGATTTCACTTATTTATAAAGAAACTACTCCCAGCGCAATGCAACGCCAGTAGCATCATACCCCATGATTTATAATAGTATGTTTCCGACAATCAGCCGAGAGGACTAGCATAGAGCCCTTGGACACAATCAGCGCCCGAACTGCATCTTCACATATAAATCAAGCTACTTCCATGAGTGTAACAATAAAGTATGTCCAAGAATGTAATAAGTTCAATCAATAAGCTCATGACAACAATAATTCAAAGAATGAATGCTTCAATTAAGAATATGAGAGATCAAGAATGAATTAAGACAATGTTCAGCAGCATAACGGTACATTTCTTTAACTTCCATTCATTATAGTAAGAGTCTTGATCGATATGATAAGTCCTAGACCATTATCAAGCCATCTAGGGACTTTAGAATATCAACCCTTTGGTCAAACCTCGGGTTAACTAGCTCAAGCATTGTGATGGTCTAATACTGGGCCGTTACATTCATGTGACGCTCTAGTGTTGGGCCATTACAATAGTCTGAATCCCGAACAAAGAAAGTAGACTCAGTTCAATATGACGGTCATATCTTGGGCCGTTAGGTGACTCTGACGGTCCAATCGTGATCCGTTACATAGCTAGAACCAGAAAACATCGATAGTACTTTCTAATCAATTGGGTTTTAATGGTACAACCAACTCGACGTCCTAGTGGGAATCCCAGGCTCGCGGAGAATTACGGAGGCCTTGAAACAAGATTTCCTAGTCTATTGGAAGGAATATCCAATAGAGAGGTCCTCATGTTCAAGAATAATGTTCCTATAGTGCAATGTGTAAACTAATGGCCATATACCGAAATATATGCCATTTACTTAAAGAAATGACTCTATTGATAGAGAGAGAATGTGTAACAACGTGAAACCAAGATAAAATTCCGTCCATACATCATTGAAAATCATGATTTAGATACAAAACTATAGAATTTTGGCACATGAAATTAACATAACTTAAAATAACTTAAGATACCTTAATCATGCAATTTCTATTATGAATCAGCAACTACACTTAAAGTCATGATAACAGGTCCAAACTTAGCTATCTAAGCTTATTTATAAGTAAAATTGACTGTTTTCTAATTCTATCTACAGTTATCCTGACGGTCGAGAGTAGGGGCGTCACAGTGATTGTGACAGTTTATCGAGGGACCGTTACAATGTTATAACGCACTGAGTCTGGGCCGTCAGAGATAACAAAGAAATTTAAAAACAACATAAGGTGTGACGGCTTGTCGTAAGGCCGTTAGATCACTATGACGGTCTTACATTGGTGCGTCATGTCGTCTGCTGGCAGTAAAATAAAGTAAAGGTTTATGAAAACATAACATGCCTAGAAATCAAAATACTACAACTGTTCTAGACATGATAAACGAAGTATAGGCCAACTACATGCATGGGTTTTAGTGAATAGACAAGATAATATCTTTGATCTTTGATTAGGGCTAAGGATATGTATGTATGCATGAACCCACTAAAACATGAAATTCATAGTCTATAATGCATGCAATCAAGTCAAATCAGAGGGCTTTTATCCTTAACAAGATATTTTTGCCAATCATGAAATAACCTATTGCTTAACTGGGCTTTAAACTTCTAATTTGAGTCTGAAAGTCGTGCCCGAGTTCTCCATTTCTAATGAGTTTCCAACAACTTCACGCTGCTCTAGCTCCTCGACCTCTTTACCTAAGGACGTGAAATTTTGAGGGTAAGAAGATGAAACTAAGGTGAACAAAAAGTTCTAAAGGATTGAACTCTAATTATCTCGTTTAGACGTCCTAATCTCTTGATCTTCAGGGGACTTGCGTTCAGATTCCTGGGTTACTAAGGTCCGACCAGCAACTTTGGAAGCTTCTATCTCCTTGGTTGGTTGATCTCCTAGCACAAAATTTGGGGAGCTATTAGAACTTAGTATTATAAACAAAATCTTCTAAAGAACTTACCCGAAATTGTGACTCCTTACATTGTTTCTTCACGAGCCAAAAGTAAGGGTTGCTCAGTTCAGAACTAGGTCCTATTTATAGGGTTTTGGCTAGGGTTTGAGGATTAGATTGATTCTAGAGTCCTTATTAAAACTTAGATCAACTTCTAAGAGTCCTTAACACCTCTATTAGTCTTCCCATCTAAGAGATAAGCTAGCAAAAATCCAATCTTTTTGCAAGTTCTTCACCTCACGGACTTACAGCGTGTAACACATCAAGACTAGTGTGTTACATGGCTGTAGCGGTCACCCGATAGACCGTTACATCAAACGTGTACAGAGTTTCAATTTATTAAAACTCTTTTATTCATTTATCCTATATAATTATCTATAAAAAATAGTATTTATCCTTAAAATATATGACTAGGCTAAATAACCTTCTAGAATATGGGCCAAACTTATTGGGCTAGGTCCTTTAACCTATTGGGTTTCAATTATCAAAGATAGATTAATTACTTAACATAAATTATGCCTTATAATGACTTATTTAATCCATTATTTATTTATTAATCCATTTTGGGTCTTTAAAATTCTCAAAAAATAATTAAATATACCAAAAAAAATTATAAAAATTCTGGGGTCTTACAGAGACGATTTTGGACTGGTTTCCGTCGGGCCCCACGTCTACCCGCAGAGTCCGGCTGAGGGGAAAACCAGTCAGAGGGCCAGACCAGGGACGCACCGTCTGTGTGTGCACACGTGGTTGGGGACGGTTGGACCCGCGCTGACGAGCACGACCCCAGCTAGTCACTTGGTTTGTGGTTACTTGTACGGTGTCCCCGTTCCACCTGGGGTCGGGGGGGGGACACCTGAGGCACGGTCTAAGACATCAGTGGACGCGTCCGGCCTTGCTTCTGGTGGGCAAGTACTCCTATCACGTGAGACGTGACTCTCCTATGTTCGGATTCCATTTCCCGTCTGCGAGACGAGGTTTTCTGGACCGATCGGTGTTTTCGAGTTAGTGGCCAGGGTGCTAGTTGCTTTACCGAGGTTGCATCTTGTTTGTGCGGTGCCCACGACCAAGTGGTCGGGGTTGCACCTTGGACATCATGTCCAGGATGGCCGTGTCCTGGGAGACAGGCCTCTGCGGCAAGGTTGTCGTGGGTTTTACCTCGGTGAGTGGTGT
This sequence comes from Amorphophallus konjac, assembly GCA_022559845.1. NCBI lineage: Eukaryota > Viridiplantae > Streptophyta > Magnoliopsida > Alismatales > Araceae > Amorphophallus > Amorphophallus konjac. Next base: position 60,710 of record JAHNEJ010000223.1, read on the forward strand.
TAGTATAGTCCGGTTCCCGATTGTGAGATCGGTGTTATCCTTTCCGGTACAGTAGGAGTAGCTGTAGTGCCGAGTTTTGACCGGCCACCGGTTCACTATTCATGCTATAGTTTTATCTTTCCTTTCCGCTACCGCTGTTGTTTCCGGTTGGGGGTTCCGCGGGACCCCTGCTGAGTCTCTGTTTGGAGACTCATCCCTACTTTTCAGGTGAGGCGGCTCTTCCTCGAGGTTCGAGGATGCTGTTCGGAGGTTCTCAGTTGCCAGCTCGCCGGGCCGAATGTTCACTGGCATGTGGTATGTTTTACTACTTTAGACTGTACTTTCTGTTGGACTAGACTCTATTGTAGTGGTTTATTTATTTCTATTAATTGTTAAATTATCCTGCCTTATTTCCTATTTCTTTGTACCTCCACACTCCTTTTAGCCCTTCCGAGCCCTCCCGGCTCGTGAGCGGCGGGCCAGGATTCGAATGGTATCGGGCTCCTCCCGGTATCCGGATCGTGGGTCGTCACAGATGGTATCAGAGCGGAGATTGTTGACATACATAGGAATTCGAGATATTGCAGTGATCAGAGTCCATAAGGTCCAGTATAGTTGGCAGCTGGCATACGGGTTTCGTGCATGTTTTCCACTTTATTTCTCGCTTGAGAGCTTGAGTGCGCTGCGTGGCACTGTGAAGGCGGTTGCTGTTCGCGGCTTTCGTGCCGGCGTGGGGTCTGCGGATCGAGGTCGAGAGCTTCTCCCTCATCGGTGGTGATCCCGGTTGTGCTGCATTGGGCAGAGGTTGCCGGCAGGTGTGTTGCTGCGGTGCTACGTTCGAAGTGTCTGCAGTGAGGTCAGGTGGCTGGCGAGGATTGTTCATGGTTAAGTGGCTGTGAGCGTGCTCTGAGGGAGCTGTTGTCAAGTTTGGCCACTCAAGCTTGAGGTCTATCCAGCCCCTGATGTGTTAAGGTTGTGATTTAAGGTGGCAGAGCGGGTGTTCTGATCGAGAGGTGTGCTCGGGTGAGCGGAGGATCCTCTCAGTGAGCTGCTGTTTCTTCGAGTCTGATGTTCTTGTCATGCTCTGTGGCGTCAGAAATGACGTGTCGGTCCCGGTCATTCTTGCGGATTTCGAGGCAGGATTGGGCTGTGGTGTCCCAGTAAGTCTTGCTCCTGCGCTCTTATGTGCGAATGGCTTGTGTTCGCCCTGGATTTTATTTGAGTTGTGAAGGTTCCACAGTGAGTTTTGGGACTCGAGGGTGAGCGTTGACGGTTGTCGATTATGGCTCGTGTAGCGGCTCTTGGCATGGTGTGTTGCAGTTCGAGGAATTACAGCGGTGGTGCATCGGGAGATGCTATGATTGTGGTCCGATGTGACACTCGTCGAGTGTGTCGGAGGCGCTGACCTGACGAGGTAATGGTTTTCTTGGTGTTGTTCTCGGCATGCGCAAGATTTGAGGTCAGGTCGAGCATGGACATTTTCCGTTGGTCGGAGGTGTGATCGGTTTCTCCTTTAGTTGGAGAGATTGTGTTTGGTTCAGGTTCTCGTCGTCTTGCAGTGTGTTCTCGGATTGGTTGGCCCCCTGTGTGCCATGAAATTCGTGCGAGACGTGTCCTGTGTTTGTGGCAAGGTGGTTGCCTGTGAGAGTTGTGCCCATTTCCCTAGGGTGTAAGGGTGTTGGCGCTGTTCCGGAAGGACGAGTGCTGGTTGGGCAGTGTTCTCATTCTTGGCTGGTCCTGGGGCTTTCCGATGTGTGGCAGTTCGGAGCCTACGGTGTTGCGGAAGATTGCCAGATTTGGGAGTGAATCTGTGCTTGGGGTTCGAGGTAATGGAGCTTTCCTCACCCCATTTTCTGAAGTTGACCAGCCGAGTTGTGGATTGTCGGGATGGTGAGTCCCGAGTTGTCGCATTGGCTGTGTGCGTGGATCTGAGTGCGCAGCGGAAGCGTGGTGGGCCTGTGACCCACTGATTCAGGATCGTAGCGTTGGATGCTACGGGCAGATTTCCTGAGGTCGCGTTGAGCATCGGAGGATTGGTTCCTCGGTGTGAGACGTGTTGTTGCCGTGCCGTTACTCGAGGTATTATGGTTCTGGGCACTGGTAGGATGGAGTATTGGGGAATGTGCTGGCTAGTGCACCGCATGAGTTCCCTGTTCCTGTGATGGAAGCCGTGTCAGGCGTCAGAGTTAGACCCAGATGAGGTTGTTGAGGATGTCGCCTGACGGTGGTCGAGGACGTGTTGGTCAGAGTTGGTGGCTTGGTGCCTGACTTGTGTTGCCGGTCGTGTCCTCGGATGAGATCGTGTTTTGAGGAAGTGATCTCTGACAGATTTTGGGTTCCGGTTGGTAACTGCGAGTGACTGGTAAGGTTAGTCTCGTAGTCGGCCATGATAAGATGTGTATCATCTGGGGACCCATGTGCTTTGATCGCGGCGTCGTTGACCAGGTTGGTGTGAGATTGGGTGGCACTTTCCTCCCCTAGAGACGTGTGCCATGAATTGTCCCGGTGGTCCCGTGGCTCTGTGATAAGGGCGGGATCGGGATTGGCAGGTGTCCACTTGGATCAATTGAGACAAGGTTTTGATGAGACAAGACGGAAGAGTGACACCTGTGCGTGGAGGTCCTTGATGGGACGTTGGTGTTGTAATGGTTATCTCTGGTATGGTGACCAGCATGGGATGGTTCCCTTGTAAGTCTGAGTCGAGTGAGGTGATGACTGAAGACACCAGGATCTTGTCATTGGTTTCATCGTGCTCCCCTGCAAGGGTTGAGTTGGCGCGATGCTTGAGTTCGGATGCAGTGTTCGAGAGGAGTGCAGCTTGAGATGTGGTAATTGTCTGTGTGCGAATCAGCGGATGGCCGTTGTGAGTTGGATCGTGCCTGTTGGGCCAGTTGAAGGTTTCCCGTTGACGTGTATCTGGCGACCAGTGGATGGTCTTTTCACAGACAGTAGATGTTGTTGGCTGTGCATCGTGAACGGTGAGAGCCGTGTGCACGTGAGGCCTTTAGTGGTTGTTTTTGTGATGTGCCTTTTCGGATGGAATCTGGGCTTTGCCGAAGTTTATCTTCTGGGCTCTGGCAGAGTTGGCACAGTGATATGTCTGGCCTCGGCTTTCTAGGTGTGAGCTGGTGGAGGCTCTATTTTGGTTGTTCCCTGGAGAAGGGTGTGCGACCAGTCAGCTGGTTGTGAAGCTGATGTGTGTTTTGTCTGCCGACCATAGGATGGATCGGTAGCTGTTTCTCACGACGAGGGTTGTGTCTCCTCGGTGAGCGAGATTGCGGCAGCGGTGCCATGATTGGTTCTCACGTTGTCTGAGGTGATATCAGACTTGTCCTTTTGTGTTGTGCCTGCTCTAATGGCCGGTGTGTGCGGCATGTGGAGCGAGGTGTCGTTCGTGGTGTTAGTCTGGCTGTGTCCCTTAGGATCGGTGTTTTCGTGAGAATCGAGGTTTTCATGCTAGGGCTCTGACAACGTTGTCAGTTGGTTAAGGTGTTCTTCCCCTGTGTCTTGGTACTAGTCTTAAATTTCAAGGATGAAATTCCTTTAAGGGGGGAGGGCTGTAATGCCACGGGGAGGATCCGTGGGTTTCGGATCGCTTTTTGCGAGTTGCGGATCCTATCCGATTAAGCTTTGGACTATTTTTACTGGATTGTTAGACCCATTGGTGGTGTGCCCGTGAGTTTTCTTAGGTCTGTGGTGTTCTTAGGAGCACGTCGATAATTTTTTGGATTTTTCGGAGCGCCTGTGTGGGTCTCGGGTTGCGTTTATGCGTGTTTTCCATCTATCGGACCTTCGGAACCCCGTACAGGGTGAACCATTGCGTTCTCCGATGCCGGGACATTACCACGACGATCAGCGTGTTCCGAGGATAGCGGGGGTATATTTTTCTATTTTTTCATATTTTTGGGAATTTCTGGATTTTTTATATATCAACCTCATTTTTCTCTCTCTCCCCATCTCTCATTTCTCTCTTCCCTCCCTCTCTCATCTCTCACGTTCTCTCCTCTCCCCCAATCACTCCGGGTGGCCGACGGAGGCGGCGAGGGCGGGGCGGCGTGGCTCGTGGGGCGTGGAGCGACGGGCACGGGACTAGGATCGTGATGGTGGAGGCGGTTCGTGGGATCGTGAACCGGTGAGGGTTTAAATGGCGTTTCTTCGTGGATTGGCGTCCACGGCGCGTCGAATCTTCGGTGGAGGTAGGGAGATGGACCCCCAGCTCGTGCACTTCCTTTCCCGCGAGTTTTATAGGCCGTGGCGAGCCGAGCAGGTTTATTTTCACATTTTGGGTAAAATGCATATTTTTGGGGTGTGAGCCTGATCTAGTGTTTTAATGCGTTAATCGGTGGTTTGTGGGCATCATTGAATGCCTAAGGGCTTGGGGAAGGTTTCCCCTTTTGTTTCCCCATCACCTGGGGGTGATTGGGGCGTGGAATGAGTTTCCCGTCGTTTTCCACCATTTTTGAGCGCGGACTGAGAACGCGCTCGCCCTGGTGGGCACGTTCTTAGAGATCGCGCTGCCCCGATAGAGCGCGTTCATCGGGGAAGATGAACAGTAGGGCAGTTATTGTCACTCTATGGAAAGGTAGCACGTTCTGGTTGTCGCGCTATGGATGGTAGCGTGTTCTGATCAGTTCGTGCTATACACGTATAGCGCATTCTGCTTTGTCGCGCTACAGGGATATAGCGCGTTCTGACTGAATGCGCTATATGAAGGTAGCGCGATCTTGAGGCGACCAGTCGGGCAGCCCAGGGCGGGTGGTCTACGGTTGATCGTGCCTCCTTTGGCCATGTGTGTCTCGGACACCCCATGGAGTTCTGTGACCGTGTTTTTGGGTGTCCGGAGGTCCCATTTACATCGATTAGCGTGTCCACGGGTTTAAGGGTCTGAGTGACCTTCTAGCATTCTGATTGTGTTGCATTGGTCTCCGGTCGACCCGGTTGTGATCCAGTGGTTGACCTTCGACCTCGTGAATGTTCCGGACACCCCGTGGAGTTCTGTGTCGGTGTTTCTGGGTGTCTGGAGGTACCGTGTTATCTCGATTAGCGTGCCCGTGGGTCTGGTGGGTCCGGGTGACCCCAGGTGTTCCGGTCTTCTGTGTTCTTTCTAGATCGAGTCTCCATGTATCGGTGTGAGTGCGGTGGGGTTCCCCCGCATATCGTGAGTTTTTCCTGGAAGATGATTCCCGAGTGGGCCATGTGTTTGGCCTTGGATTGCGAGTCTAGTCATCCAGCTTGGAGCTGGAGGTTTCCTGCTTTTCCTTGGGATGGGGAATCGGCGTGGCGGCCTGTGAGCTGCCTTGGGAATCATGCTTCTGTGCTTTTTGTGTAGGCCATGTGTGTGGTCTTAGTCTCTTGAGTTTCCTTTTGAGGGAATGGTCTCGGCGGCTCGTGAGTTGCCTCGATATTCTTGCCATCGTAGTTTTAGACCTAGAGATTAGGCTAGATTGACGGCCTTGTGCTGTTGCGTACGACGGTCTTGACCCCGAGTCTTGTAACTAAAGGACCGTTGGATTTAGTGAGTCTAGAGGGTCGTCCAGAGTCCAGTGGCTCATCGCCACTTGGTCCTTCTCGACTTTCACATAGGGTGCGTGCGTATTTCTTGGAGTTTCTCCTTAGAGAGTGGTCACACTAGTGACTCCCCACTAGTCGTAGCCTTCTGACACGAGAGTGGTCCCACCAGGGATTGGTGGCGAGGCTACCCTAGAGAGACTGTTTTGGACTGGTTTCTGTCGGGCCCCACGTCTACCAACAGAGTCTGACTGAGGGGAAAACCAGTCAGAGGGCCAGACCAGAGACGCACGGTCTGTGTGTGTACACGTGGTTGGGGGCGGTTGGACCCACGCTGACGAGCGCGACCCCAGCTAGTCACTTGTTTTGTGGTTACTTGTACGGTGTCCCCGTTCCACCAGGGGTCGAGGGGGACACCTGAGGCGCGGTTTAAGAGGTTAGTGGATGCATCCGACCTTACTTATGGTGGGCAGGTACTCCTGTCACGTGAGACGTGACTCTCCTGTGTTCGGGTTCCGTTTCCCGTCTGCGAGATGAGGTTTTTTGGACCGACCGGTGTTTCCGAGTTAGTGGCCAGGGTGCTAGTGGCTTTACCGAGGTTGCGTCTTGTTTGTGCGGTGCCCGCGACCAAGTGGTCGGGGTTGCACCTTGGACAGCATGTCCAGGATGGCCGTGTCCTAGGAGACAGGCCTCTACGGCAAGGTTGCCGTGGGTTTTACCTCGGTGAGTGGTGTTAGTATAGTCCGGTTCCTGATTGTGAGATCGGTGTTATCCTTTCTGGTACAATAGGAGTAGCTGTAGTGCCGAGTTTTGACCGGCCACTGGTTCGCTGTTCCTGATGTAGTTGTAGCTTTCCTTTCCGCTACCGCCGTTGTTTTCGGTTCGGGTTCCGCGGGACCCCTGCTGAGTCTTTGTTTGGAGACTCATCCCTCCTTTTTAGGTGAGGCGGTTCTTCCTCGAGGTTCGAGGATGCTGTTCGGAGGTTCTCAGTTGCCAACTCGCCGGGCCGAATGTTCACTTGACATGTGATACGTTTTACTGCTTTAGACTGTACTTTCTATTGTACTAGACTCTGTTGTAGTGGCTTATTTATTTCTGTTAATTGTTGAATTATCATGTCTTATTTCCTATTTCTTTGTACCTCCACACTCCTTTTAGCCCTTCCGAGCCCTCTCGGCTCGTGGGCGACGGGCCATGATTCGAATGGTATCGGGCTCCTCCTGGTATCCGGATCGTGGGTCGTCACAAGACGTATCGTCAACCCAAGCCACGTTGTATGACCTAGGATGAGGGTGGGTAGGTAGACCTAGATGGGAGACAAAGTCTGAAGAGACTGCATTGATACAGCTCCCGTTGTCAAAGATCACCTTGCAGGGTTGAGACTTCACCATGATGTAGGTTTGGAAGATGGAGGTTCGACGCCAGTCGTCCTCCTGGGAGTGTGTTAAGATGCAACGAACTACACCCAATCTTTCCTGGCTGGAACTCTCAGTAATATCTCCCACTTGCATGTACTCGACATGCGTGCTATCAAATCCTGTATCCATTTCCTCAAATTGGGCGATGAGGTCAGGATCGGCCATATATCTCTCAATGTCTTCTCCTTCCTAAGGTGGAGGCTTCATAGGCTGGGGGTTGGTGATGACCAAGGCTCGAGTGGGGCAATTGGTGGCAACAAGCCCTAGGTTATGGCACCTAAAGCAACGAATTCCCGAGACAGGGATTGGTTGGGAGGTGCTAGGGATGACGCCCTTTCCCTTGTCATCCCTCCTATCAGTTGGCGGAGTGTACTCCGGCCTGGGCACAGCAGCGGGTGTAGGTAAGGGGTTCCTTGTGAAAGGAACAGTAGGGGCAACGGCCCGGAGTGGGGTAGCAGTAGGGACATAAGAAGTGGAGGGGCCAGGCCTCTCAGAGTAGCAGACCATAGGGTTTCGGGATTCAGGTTGGCGGTAGGTGGGGATCCGAAGTGGGACCACCCTTTGGAACCGCTCGACATCTCAAGCAACCTGATAGGCCTGCTCGAGGGTGTTAACCTCTCATAGGAATAGCTCCCGCTGTATGCTCTCGTGTAGGCCAGCCCTAAATCGTGAGAGAGTGACGGAGGCATCCTCCATGACTCGACTCCGAAGGAAGAATTCATCAAATTTGGCGATGTACTCGTCCACGGACTTTCCATCTTGGGTGAGTTTCTGCCATTGGTCTAAAAGACGCTGATGGTCGGAGGGTGGCAGATACTTCTTGATTAGTTTCTCCTTCATTTCTTCCCACGTGTTTATGGGCTCCTCTCGTCTCCTTGCTAGGAGATTTTCAATGTTGCACTAGTAGGTCTTGGCTTGTCCTAGGAGTTTCATTTTGGTAAACCTTACCCTTGTGGCAGGGGTCATGCGGTGATGTCAGTCAAAGTATTGATCCATCCCGGTCTCCCAATCAAGATATGTAGCGGGGTTTAGGGACCCATCAAAATTTGAAGCGCCGATCTTGACGTTCCGTAGGATGATATCCTCATCATCATGGTCTCTCCCTCGAGACGCACGATCCTCTTGCTCTCTACCCTGAGGAGCCTGATTTTGGCGGGCTTGGTCTCTCTCTTCCCTAGGGTTGGCTATGGGATCTCCGTGGCCATTCAACCTTCCTTCCTCTTTCTTCATTCGATCCTCTATGGCTCGAATCCTCTCATCTAGCTCCGCTCGTAATTGGCCTATGGATTCTTCAAAGTGGGTCATAAGGTTATGCTCGAGCCGGGCTAACATAGCACTCACACTCTTCTGATCCATGGGTGATTGTAGCATTGAAGGCCGCTCTAGACGGCCTGATGAATTCCTAGACCAGCGTGACATGCACGGGCTCGGACCAAAATAATGTAATCATAGGACCGAAAATTAGCAAGCTATAGACCCGATTTGTTGGCTAATGTGCAAAGGGTCAAGTCCTTTTTCGAAGGGACCGGTCGGGGAGAGTTTCTCGCTCGTAGGTGAAGTAGTTGTCAAACTACCTCCTGATAATTACGGTGTCCTAATGCGACAGTTCTAGGGCTTAAAGGATGGGTACATACAAGCTCTCTCTCTCTCCGTCCATAGCGATGCACTCAGAAGACATGCTGCATGGATAGAGCTCTCTCTCACTTCGTCGTGCGGCAATTGGTAAGGATACTAAATAAGCAAGTGAGGGGAGCACGTACCTAGCTAGACTAAAAGGTCCAGCTCCGACCGGAGATGAAGGCGAGTGGGGACGTGCGTGCCCGCACGGCGTCGACGAAGCTTGGGCGGTTTACAATAAATTCACTCCACGCAAGGAGGGTGTAATTATTACAAAATCACTTAATTTAAATTTTTCCCGTGCAGGGGATCAAATAATTCAAACTTTCTCCGCTCAGGGAGACTCTCGGGCACTCACACTCTGTAAATTACGGACTGTGTGTTGGCGACCAGGCGACCCGGGCGTTGCTCAGGCCACCGAAGTGGACTCGGGTGTCACTAATTCAATCAATAGGTATAAAAATAGATATAATATAGATATATACATATAGATATATATAATATTATATTTATATATATATCTCTGATATATAATATATAATATATATATATATATATATATATTTAAATCTTCCAACACTTTCAACCTCTCCCGGTTGTCAACAAAAGCTGGTAGGGTGGCGGTCAAAGCGGGTGGCTCACACGGCTGGCGGGCGCCGGCGCACGCAGGAAGGACAGCGCACGTGGGAAGGAGGGGCCGACGCATGCGGCAGGGGCGTGGGCGGCGCAGGGCGGGCGCAAGGCGGCAGTGGCAAGGTGGGCGTGGCCAAGGGCGGGCCGAGCGCAGGCCAGGCGCGGGGCCAGGTGGCGCTGGCTGGTGCGGGTGCGCCTGCGGGCGCGGGCGCGCTGGCGGGCGCGACGAGGGCACCCTTGTGGACGTGGGCGGTGCACGGCGGTGTCACATGGCGGAGGCGCTGGCTGTTGCGGCCGAAGAGAAAATTTGAAAGGGGCACGGGCGACGATGCCCGGCCCCTGCGAACGTGAACTAATTTTTTTTTTCCTTTTCTCTCCCTCTCAGCCGAGCCTTCTGTTTGTTTCTTCTTCTTTTTTCTCCCTCTCAGCCGAGAGAGGTAATCCTATTTTTTTTCACTTTTGACAACCGACGGAGAGGGGAGGAGATGACGGGGACGTCGGGGTTGACAGAGGCGGCGTTGTTGGGCTCTAATACCAAATTTGACGCGGTCGGCATCGGAGGAAGGATCGACGGCACTCCGGGGACGCGAACAAGATTGGATAACCACTACCTCGTGCAGCTCGGCCTCACACCGGACGGTCTCTCACCGGGCGACACTCTATTCTCATAAGGGAGAAGGAGGGAAGGGAGGGTGACAAGAGGAGAAACTCTTACGTGAATGTAACTTTCTTTCAATCTTAATATGAAAAATCAACACATTAGCCCGCTTTATATAGGAAAGGCTATAACAACCATACCCTTAAACTTTCTTAATAGCATCTATGTCCTAGCCTAATAAAATAAAACTCAACAACCTCTTTTGACTTTGACACAATAAAATAAAATAGTTGGACTTTGGTGGTTTAATAATAGAAAGACCACCATAAAATAAAATACACACAATACACAAATATGTACAGATACGTACTCGGGACGCCGAGTCTTCAAATGAGTCTCCGAGCCACAAGCTCGGTGCGATCGGGACAGTGCGGCGTCGGCTCCGAGTAGTGGGTCCGGTAGTGGGCCGGGTGTCCCCACCACAAATATAAGTTTACACCTAGAGCTTGTATGTGCTTTTTCTTTTTCTTCTTGAGGGATAAGTTGTGAAGGAGACCATGTCAGTGCTCAAAGTGCCTCTAAGTAAGGTGTACACGTTCTTTAAATGGCTAAGCTCTAAGATGATGAAATTGATGTCCTTCCTTCAAATGAAACTTGTTTCCTAAAGTCATGCAACATCATGATTTTAAATATTTAAAAAGTGATTTAATTCGCTAAATATTTATAAGATATCTTTAACAGAAATAATTAAAATTCGAGCATCAAAAATTAAAGGTGAGATCTTCCCTCACATATAACACCTTTTCCACCACCTTCAAATGATAAATCCCAAGTTTGAAAGTCTCAACACAAAGAATAATAATCTCTTCAAAGGCAAAGATCTATCCCTGAGTTACTACCACCATGTGTAGTCACTAGGGAACAATGACCATAGACCTCTCAAACTATGAGAGAAATCCACCCCTCCCAATGAGGGGAAAGCCCATGCCAGTGAACTACAGTCTCATTGGCCACACAACGGCAAGTTGGAAGACTCATATTAATTTGAGCACTGGTTTAGGGCCACCTTTTAATCCTCACTTTAGTTTGGCCATTCGATCAATACTATGTTGGGTCTTATCCTAATATTATGGTTCACTTGTGATTGGGCCACACACAATTAAGCACACCATTAAGTCTAGTTAAAAGGATACGTTATTGGGCTGAATCCATTGAGAGCCCATTAGGATCCTGTTATGGGTGGGATCCTGTTTAAGCCCAATAGGGGCTGGTCCCTCCTATCTACATAAGTGTGCAACTCCCCATTAGGTTACACATACACATACAGTACGTGAGATAGAGAGAGGAAACCAGAGGGAGAACGTGGGTTCCGTCGCTCCCTTCCCGGTGTTTGTGAGCGTGGATCATCTTCCTCGTCGTCTTCCTTCTCGTGGTGGGATGGCTTCCGCTTCAGGTACACATCCCCAACATGTGGTATCAGAGCCAGGTTCTGATCTCTTGGACTCCGTTCATCATTCTCCGAACGACCTCGCACACCCACCCATACAGTTGTCGGAGGGGCGGTTTTATGTTCTTACATGGCTTTGCAGTCTTGGAGAGGTCCCGGGGCCACCTCCTCACCGGACGATGCTACTGGTGCCGTTTTCAGATCGTGGGGAGGCCTATGGTCACCGGGGACCTGCTCCACGCCGCTCCCCCCACCGCTGAGTCAGTGTTTAAAAGGGGGTTTCAGACGCAGAGGGATCCCGGCAGCCACCTCCCCACCGGACGACGTCGCCAGCGTCTTCAGCCAGTGGGGAGGCCAGCGGTCGCCGGAGGGCCACTGCCCTGGCTATTCCATGCCGCCGGACACTGCCATGGTGGCCAACTCCCGCAGGGGCACCGCGAGCACGTGCATGGGGCCTACGCCTGCGCCCGGGCAACTGCTGGACCCCGCTGAACGACGCCGCCGGTGTCATCTCCGGCCGGCGGGGGTCCGATGACGACCGGCCGGCCACTCCCCTTCCCCTTTTCCCCATGGCGGTGGTGGCGTTTTCCTACCGGTTAGGGTTGGGAGATGGGGGGTCTCGCAGGGGGTAGAGAAGATGAAGGGTCTTTGACCCTTTTACCCCCATTAAATTAATAATTAAGTTTGAGATTCAAATTAGGATCCAATAAGGTTTGTGGATCCGATTTTGGGTCTCTTATTCATACATTTGGTTTTAAGTTTTGGGTTTGGATTGTGGATCTTTTTCGGATCCAGGTTTAAGTTATTAAACGGTTCTGGGTTCGGTTTTTATGTCTGAGATCCATATGGATGTTATTTGGAACCCAAATCCGGATCCGTTTACGTATCCGAATCCAATTAAAATCCATTCCTTTTAAATATCTGTATCCGTTATTGCTTAAGTGCATCTTTTAAGTATAAAACTGTTTATTCAGATTCATTTAATTATAACCTTATTCTTTAAATTCTGTTAATGGGTTTTCTATAGGATCCATTAAGTTCTGGATCTTGAGCCCATTCATTCTGGGTACATTTTGAGCCCATTAATACATTTTAAAGGATATAGGGTCCATTTTGTGAACAGTTTGGATACAGAAGCAATTTCTATGAGTATGTTTGCAATTTAGTGGTTATTTCTGCAAACAGAAAGGGATATTTATGTAACAGCTTGCTCAAAACTTGTGTTTTTACCCCTTTTAATTTAGTTTTGGCATGATTAAAGCTTGATAATGAACTAATAATTGTTGCAGTAATATTAGGAGATATTTTTGTGATATTTTGACCTCTCTACTGTAATTATTCATGCATTAATATCTCCATTTCAGATTGTAATAATTATTTTATTTATGTCCTTTTTGCTCATATTAAGTGTTATTTGATGCTATTATACAGTTTTGTGTGAATTTTTTAATTTTTAAGTGGTTAGGTAGACCACCAAAGTGGCACTAACTACGAGGAATGATAAAATATTACACTTAAGTTATAAATAGTGTCATTTATGAGTATTATAATTTATTTGTTATCATTTTTAATTGAGGGGAGAATATTTTAGCATTCAAAGTGTGTAAGTTGACCACCAAAGTGACCTTATGCATGGAGAATAATAAAGTATTTTCATTAAAGAATTAAAATGATATCAAACTTTATGTTCCTGACTTGAATGTGGAATTTAACTCCCAAAGGAGTGTTCTATTTTCATGTCATGAACAGGATGGAATATAATTTATGTGCACGGCGACTCTTGAGAGTTTTGTACCCAAAGGTGCTCTCTCTTGACATCAAAGTGTATATAAGTTTTAGTTCTATCACTTAAGTTATTTTGTGGGGAGTTTGTCTATTAGCATGTTATAATTCTCACCCAAAGGAGAGATTATAATGATGCAACCTGACAACTTACTAAAGTAATTTATTTCAGTTGTTAGAATTACTTAGCATTCATTTTTATGTCTCATATTTGCTGCCATTTCATATTTTTTATATATGTGAACATTTGGTTATCTACAGGTGCTTCTCCTTTGTTTGCACCCTTCACTGGAACTGTCCCTTATCTGAATGGCACTAATTTTACTGAATAGAAACAAAGGGTACTATTTATTTTAGGGTGCATGGATTTAGATTTGTCTTTGCGTGAAAATCAACCAGCTCCTCTTACAGCAGAAAGTACACAGGAACAGAAGACTCACTTTGAGAAATGGGAAAGATCCAACCGTTTGTGCCTATTGTTCTTACAAGGACATGTAGGTCAAAACATTAAGGGATATATCCCTGAGCAGGCCACAGCTAGTGGATTTTTAAGGGCTATTGAGGAACAGTTCATCAGTTCTGATAAAGCAAAGGCTAGCACCTTAATGGCTAAGCTTTCCTCAATAAAATACACTAGCAGTGGTAGCATTAGAGAACATATTATGATGATGAGAGATATTGCATTTTAGCTTAATGCAATGGAGGTTACTATTTCAGATACATTCCTTGTCCACTTTATTCTCAACTCTCTTCCAAATGAGTATGAGACTTTTAAGATCTCATATAACACACATCAGGCTAAATGGTCACCAAATGAATTGATGACCATGTGTGTTCAGGAGGAGGAGAGGTTGAGAGGGGAGAGAAATCAAGTTGTTAATTTTTCCTCTCATAATGGAAGTGGAAGTTCAGGAAAGCACAAGAGTGTTCAGAAGAAGGGCAAGAAGAAGTACAACAAGAAAGAAAAAGGCAAAGGAAAAGAAAAAGAAAGTGAAAAAGAAAAGAAATGCTTCTTCTGTCATGAACCTAGACACATTAAGAAAGAATGCTTGAAATTCAAGGGATGATTTGAAAATAAAGGTAATCTCTCATCTTATGTTTGCTATGAGTCTCATTTAGTAAATGTTCCTAATAATACATGGTGGATTGACTCGGGTTCTACTGTGCATGTTACCATTTCTATGTAGGGATTCCTATTCCAAAGGCCTATCAATAAGGGTGAGCAGTGCATCTTTTCAGGAAATAGGACACGCTCACAAGAGAAAGCTATAGTAACTTATAGGCTTCTTTTGAGTTCTGGATATGTTCTTGATTTGAAAGACACTTTTTATGTACCTTCTTTTAGTAGAAATTTGGTTTCAGTATCAAAACTTGCTTCAGAAGGTTTTCATATTAGTTTTGGAAACTCTGTAGTTGAATTAATGAAGGATTCTGTTGTTATTGGTACTAGTTCTATATCTGATGGTTTATATAAATTGTGTCTTAGTAATGTGAATGAATAATCTTTTAATACCCTGCATACTTCAATTTCTATTGGCAACAAGCGTGGTAGAGTTAATGAAAATTCATCCATGTTGTGGCATAGGAGATTAGGGCATATCTCCATTAAGAGGTTTAAGAGGTTAGTGGGAGAATGGGTGTTGCACACTCTAGATTTCACTGACTTTGAGACTTCTGTTGATTGCATAAAGGGAAAGTAAACACACACGCCTAATAAAGATGTCACTAGAAGTTCTGAACTTATGAAAATAATTCACACTGATATCTGTGGTCCCTTTTCACCCTGTCTAACTGGTGAATGATACCTTGCCACATTCATTGATGACTACTCTAGATATATGTATCTCTATCTACTTCTTGAAAAGGCAGATGTTTTCAATGCCTTTAAAGATTTTAAAAATGAGGTAGAGAAACAATCAGGAAAATCTATTAAGGTAGTCAGATCTGATAGGGGTGGTGAGTATTATGGTAGGTATACAGAGATGGGACAGAGGCCTGGACCATTAGCTAGGTTCCTTAAAGAAGAGGGTATTGTACCTCAGTACACTACTCCTGACAGCCCTTATTAGAATGGGGTTGCAGAAAGAAGGAACTGAACGCTTAAAGAAATGGTCAGGACAATGTTAAGTCATTCTACCCTCCCTTTATCTTTATGGGGGGAGGCCTTAAAGATAGATATATATATTTTGAATAAGGTTCCTACTAAGGCTGCTCCTAAAACTCCTTATGAGTTGTGGAGTGGTAGGAAACCTTCAGTGAGCTATATGTGCACTTGGGGATGTCCAGCTGAGGCCAGACCATATAACCCACAAGAAAAGGTTTTTGATCTTAGGACAACTAGTGGATTCTTCATTGGTTATCCAGAAAGATCGAAGGGGTATAGATTCTATTATCCATCACATGTTCTCATCATTATAGAAACAGATAAGACAAGGTTTCTTGAGGATGGCGGAGTCAGTGGGAGTGGACCTTCTCGAGAGATTTCTTTTGAGGAGTTACAGGATCAGGTTGAAATACCTATAACAATTGACAACTTTGTTCCCATATTCCTTCCTCAGAATGATATTCAAGGGGAACAAGAAGTTACAGTTGGTCCACCTCAAGTGGCTCCAGAGCCAGAAGATGCTGCAATTGTTGACCAACCACCTCCTCATGTGGATCAGGGGCCAGCACTACGCAGATCTGAAAGAGTTAGGAGACCTGCCATATCTGATGAGTTTTTGGTATACCTATAGGAGGATAATGTAGACAGGGGTGACATTGATGATCCAGTGATGTTTTCACAAGCTATGAAGAGTGAAAAGTCCACCTATTGGTTTGAAGTCATGAAGGAAGAGCTTGACTCAATGGCTAAAAATCAAGTCTGGGATCTCGTTGACTTGCCTAAAGGGTCCAAACTTGTTGGATGCAAATGGGTATTCAAAACTAAAGTGGACTCTAAAGGTAAAGTTGAGAGACATAAGGTCAGATTGATGGCTAAAGGTTTCACTCAGAGGGAGAGCATTGACTATGATGAGACCTTCTCGCCAGTCTCTAAGAAGCTCTCATTCAGGTTAGTCATGGCCTTGGTAGCTCATTTTGATTTAGAGTTACACCAAATGGATGTGAAAATGGTATTTCTCAATGGGGACCTAGATAAAGAAGTGTATATGGAGCAACCTCAGGAGTTTCATGCTAAGGGAAAAGAACACTTGGTATGCAAATTAAAGAAATCCATTTATGGACTTAAGCAAGCCTTCCGTCAATGGTTCATAAAGTTTAGTGAAATCATATTATCTTTTGGGTTTAAGAAAAACATCATTGATGAATGTTTATACCTAAAGGTCAGTGGGAGTAAATTCATTATCTTATTTTTGTATGTGGATGACATTTTGCTTGCTAGTAGTGATCTTGGTTTGTTGCATGAAACTAAGGCTTTTCTTTCCAAGAACTTTAAGATGAAAGATATGGGTGATGCCTGTTATGTCTTAGGCATTGAGATCACCAGAGATAGACCTTCAGGTACACTTGGTCTTTCTCAGAAAGCTTACATCTCAAAGATCTTGGAAAGGTTCAACATGTAATTTTGTGCACCCGATAAAGTACCCGTTGTAAAAGGAGATAAATTCAGTGATTTACAGTGTCCTAAGAATGACTTAGAAAGGAAGCAGATGGAGCTCATTCCCTAAGCTTCAGCAGTTGAGAGCCTGATGTACCTTCAGACTTGTACACGTCCAGATATTATTTTTGTTGTGGGTATGCTTAGCAGGTACCAAAGCAACCCAGGTTTAGATCATTGGAAGGCTGCCAAGAAAGTCATGCGTTATTTGAAAGGGACTATGGATTACATGCTCACATACAGGAGGTCAGATCAGTTGGAGGTCATTGTATATTCTGATGCTGATTTTGGTGGTTGCCTTGACACGAGGAAGTCTACTACATGATACATCTTCCTCTTGGCAGGAGGAGCCATTACTTGGTACAGTGAAAAATAGAGTATTACAGTGACCTCCACTATGGCAGCTGAGTTCATTGCTTGTTTTGAGGCTAGTGGACAGGCCATTCAGTTGCGGAACTTGCTCATAGGTCTACCATTTATTGATTTCATCTCAAGACCTATCAAGATTTACTGTGACAATTCCGCTGCGGTCTTCTTCTCTAAGAATAATAAGGCATCCAAGGGTGATAGAGCCTTGGATATTAAGTATTTTGCTCTTAGAGATAGAGTGAAGAATCATGAAGTGTCTGTGAAACATATTGGGACCAATCTTATGATTGCTAATCCACTCACTAAGGGACTACCTGCTAGCACCTTTTGTAGTCATGTGATTAAGATGGGTCTTGTTAGTTCTCTTGATATGTTATGACACTTACAGTTATTTGTGATCACATTTATATCATGATTCTTCTATTATTTTCTGCCTATTCCATTTGTTGTATATGCATGTTGGTTATGGATTAGAGTTGGCAGAATTTATACTTAAGTGATGACCAGCAGATAAACATTAAGTTTAAGTTTATCTATTAATTCAGTTTCAGTGTTCAGTTGTAGTAAGTTGGTGGCATTGTGGTACATGGAAGGTGGTGTGTGATTAGAATACATTTACCGCCATGACTCATGTCATTTGATTTACTACACTTGAACTCCTTCAGATTCTATTAGCTGGAATGGTGTGTGGTTTTATGTTTTAATCATGCACGCATGTATCATATTTTTCCCTTCAGGTGTAGGCCCAATATATCAAATCTTCAAGAGCCTTTTTCAAAGCTATGTATATGTCTATATTATATGTATGTTTTCGAAAGGAAGATTTGGTATGTTTAAGACAAGATGAACCAAGTGGGAGAATGTTGGGTCTTATCCTAATATTGTGGTCCACTTGTGATTGGGCCATACACAATTAAGCACACCATTAAATCCAGTTAAAAGGATACGTTATTTGGCTAAACCCATTGAGAGCCCATTAGGATCCTGTTATGGGTGGGATCCTGTTTAAGCCTAATAGGGACTGGTCCCTCCTCTCTACATAAGTGTGCAACTCCCCATTAGGTTACACATACACATACAGTACGTGAGATAGAGAGAGGAAACCAGAGGGAGAACGTGGGTTCCGTCGCTCCCTTCCCGATGTTCGTGAGCGTGGATCGTCTTCCTCGTCGTCTTCCTTCTCGTGGTGAGATGGCTTCCGCTTCAGGTACACATCCCCAACATACTAAACTTAAGTCATTTGTTTGTAGATGTCAAGAAGATAACACCATAGTATTGCTCTATTAATTTTTAATGGAAAGATATTTTCATCTTAGTAGTTTTTGTACATTATGTATTTTAAAGAAAATAGATCCAAATCTTCATGTCTTCAACTGCATGTATGTATACATTTTAAAGTATTAGCCATTAGTTTTTGTAGTGGGTTGTATTGATAATTAACAGACTCATGCATCGTTGGTTTAGTGGGTTTCTGTCTCTGTTGCATTGCTCACGGGGTGAAATGCAAATGCCACATATGCTTACACACCTACACCAAGACTTAGGCACCGTTTGGTTGCGATGAGCATGATATTTCAATCATTAGAATCTCCTGTATAATCTCAATCCCAACCAAAAGATGCATGGGTGCTCCGAGTTCTAGGCCCCACAGATTTTTCAAATTAGGAGAGATAGAGACACATCAAGGAGGGCAACTCAAAATCTCAAGAATCCCATGGGGAGGAGCTTTTAGGATTGACGGCTAGGATTTTAGGACCAAAAAGACTTTTGTACCCCCCACCTATGTCAATTGACACCCAAAGATGGAGGACAAATAGGACATTATCCATGTTTTTAAATCTCCCTCCCTCACCTATGTCAATTGGGCATCTAGAGACACAAATGGGATTTTGATGCCTTACTTTTTTTTTGAAAAAAAACCATATGAAGTACTGTACGATAGAGGAGATTGTTGACATTTTCTCCACCTAAACAGTCGAAACAAACGTCACCTTAGGCTATATGTGGAAACATGTTTGGCCTTGGGGATTTTTTTAGAATCTCTTGTATGTACACCTGTCTGATATGGGGGGACTTTGTGAGGAGGAAAATCCCATTTGGGGGAGTTCTAGCCATGTTGCAGTCAAGGGGTGATGGTGACTATGGAGTCAATTACTTTCTTGCCCTTTTTTATCATTTTCTTTGGGAGATGAACAGTATTTAAAAGTTTTGTCAAACCACCATTATCGGTAAGTTTACTATACATTTTTTGAATTTGTGCTACAGTAACCCACGGGAGAGAGCTTGGCGTCGTAGCAACAGCAAGCTCCGATGGGCGAAAAGGCGAGCAGGGGGGGTCAAGGGTTTGGGGCAATGGTGAGCCAACGTATAGCTGTTGTCGCGGTCGACAGGTGTTTATAGGTGGTGGTGTTTATAGAAAAGAACGGTGTGACCTATCAACATTGGGCTTCTACAGGTGGTGGTGGGCTGACGGGCCAAGGAAGATGACATCTACGAGCAACATCTGTAGGTGTCTACAAGCAACATAGCAGTGCCAGGAGGATGGAAGACAAGCGAATGGCCGAGGAGTGGACGGGTGACGCCAAGGTCGAGGAAGAAGGCACCGTGCTCGCTCCTGTTCTTGCTACTTTTAGACACGCTAAATTTAATATCATATTGAGTAAAACTCATATCACACCATAATTCCCCAAAATGGCCCTCAAAATTGGCTTATTTGAGTGATTTTTATATTTTTGACATAATTTCAAAAATGTGTCGTTTCTTCTAGATGTGATTCAATTTCTCTCTCCTAAACGCGTTTGTCCCGTTGACCACATTCTTCTAGACGAACTACCCTGACCAAGGAGAGGAGGAGAAGAGGAAGACGCAGCGGATACAGGAGGGGATACAGGAGGAGTCTCCTCGTCGGAGGAAAAAAGAAGGTCCGCTAACGAACCTTGAAAGAGCGGCCCTTGGATCGGGGCACACTCTTGAGCAAGATAGGAGGTCTCTTCAATAGAGATGGAAGATTGGAAAGTTTAAATTTTGGCATTTTTTTTCATTTTCGAGAATAAAGCAATGAGAGGAAGGAATAGGAGGTGGTGTTGAGATTGAAAGATTGGAAAAGGATTGAATGAGAGACTGCCCACGCAGGGGCATAATGGAGAGTTGGGATAACTACTCGAGGAGTAAAGGAGGAATTGGAGAAGCTTGAAAGAAATCTGGAGAAAGAGTAATCAAGACCGCGGGCGATCTGGGAATATCAGAGAAAAATAGTTTGGAACACCAGAAGGTGATAAGTGATAGATGCATAGAATTAAGAGAGAAAAGGCCGGCCCACAGCCTATCCACAGTGAAGCCTTCTTCATACGGCACATCCGGCTCTCCAATATCTATATAATTGCTCAGGAGCTGCCTCTTATCAATAATCACCGCTGGCTTTTCAATCAACTCATGAATCAGTGGCAGCCATTCTGGATCGGTCGGCATGAATAGACGGCTTAGAGCGATGGTAATGTCATTCATATCAAACCATTTATACTAGTCACATTCTGGGTCGTCCATTTTCCTTCTTTTATCCAGCCTCAAAGACTCCAGTGCTTTGTATGTAGCTAATGTGGCTATATGGCGAGCAAACTGTCGTGCATGCACATCTTGATAATCTAGCATGGAAGTAACCAATGTGGTTTACTCGTCATGTTGAGTACCTCCTTTTACAAAATGTGTTTGTAGAGTCCATGTAACAGGCTATCGATCTGTCTTGAGAGTGGAGGTCATAATAGCCCATGGCCCTTCTTCATTTTTGCTTGGCCCTTTGTATTTCAGGCCGCCTCGGCGAGTTAGCTTCTGATGCTTAACGGGCTTGACTCGGCCCTGGAGATTTGCACCTGGGCCTCTGCCAGTTCCATACCCCATTTTCATCAAAATACTCCACCCCGGGGTGTTCATCATATTCTTCTTTTTCTTCCCCTGGGAAGGTAGCGGTGACATTAAAGCTGAAGCCAGCTTAGTAACTGAAGGCCTTGACAACTCCTGCCGCGGGTCGGCAACATCTAACATTGAGAGCAAAGGTTTATTAGAAGGCCATATGGAAGGTACTGATGTCGCGGAATGTATATCTTTTGATGGCAGAATAGGCATGCTTGTAACTTTGATGATATGCCATTTGTGTGGAAATTTTATGCATTGGTGGTTTGTGGAGGGCACATCATCAAGTTCTTGAATGTAAGGACAGCCCAAAATGCCATTGAAGGTCGGGTCCATATCCAAAATATGGAAGTCTGCTGTGATTGAGATTGGACCCAGCCCAACTTTTAAAGTAATCATGCCCAGAGGAGATTTCTTTGTATTATCATAGGTCATCACCGTAATGGTGGATGGCCGAATTTGACTGTCCGGAATACCACACATTCTCAAAGTGCTCGGAGGAAACACATTAATGGACGCTCCCGTATCCACTAGGCATTGCTTGACTGCCACCATATTGATATCAACAGTGATGCACAGGGCATACTTTCTTGCCGGCTTCAGAGCCAACTCATGCTCATGGAAAGCCGGCTGGTCACTTGTTGGAGTCAAAACTGATGTAATTTGTTCAGGCGGAATATCCTCCTTGACCATCACCTTCTGCAGATACTCTCTCAAAGCTATTTGGTGAACAGTGGATCTCTTTATCAGTTCCAAAATGGAAATCCTTGTCGGAGTCTTATCTAAGTGCTTTAACAAGTCATATTGTGTGCCCGATATGGATTCTTGTTCTGGCTCTTGCTCCTCCTGCCCCTGTGCGGGCTCCAACTCCCTTTGGGGAAATACACGATGGAGCATCCGTCCACTGCAGAGCACCATGATTTGCGAAGATCGCGCCTTTGTCGGGTTGTGGGTAGGTGGAGGGTTGGTGGAAGAAGACGGGATATTATGATTGATAGATGTTGGAAGGGTGACCAAAGGGGGAACCCTCATGAGGGGCCTCGTTGGTTGGGGGATGGTGGTGATTGGTGAAGTAATGGTAGGAGGGGTAGAAGGCGCCTGAACGGCTGGAGGAGGTGTAGGCCGAATGAGGAGAGGCCTAGGCAAAAATGAAGGATTAGTAGGTTGAGATGAAGGGGGCCTTACCGGTGAAGGGTTGACGGTAATGGTGGGGAGAACAGGTGCTGGTGGGGGGCGGATGAGAAGTGGCCTAGATGGCAATGGGTTTGTGGGAGGAAGAGCTTGTTGTGGTGCAGAAGGTGGTGGTGGTCGGATGAGGAGAGGCCTAGCCGGTGAGGGGTTAGTAGTGGTGGTGGTGGAAGGCATTTGGTTGGTGGTGCGCAAGAGGGGACGAGACGGTTGGGGTGAAGGCATTGAATAAGGCGTCCTTAACAGACGCGATAGTTGAATTTGTTCTTGGTTTAGGGCCCCGACAGAGGCGTTCTCTTGGTGCCACCCTTGTCCCCTCTCCACTTCATGGAAGGAGGTGACATGGTTTACTTGCTGATTTCGTGGATGCTCTGGCAATGGATTGTGGACAATCCCCATGTCTGGTTGCGGCGCGGGAGCTTGCTGCTGCTAAGGAAGAGGTACTGCTAGTTGCTGAGAAGGCTGTTGAGCATGTTGTTGCCGAGGAGGCCTTCGTGCTTTCAGAGTGGCAATAAATTGCCTCATCTTGTCCCAATCAATACCACCCTGATCATTCATGTCATATATGTAATCTTTAAAGTGAAAACATTTATCAATGTTGTGCCCCGGCTGTCGATGAAAGACGCAATATCGAGAGGTGTCAACATTTTGCGGCCACACCGTTCTTTCCTTAGGAAGAGTGAGCGCATTGGTGTCCATGAGGGCGTTGAAGATATCGGGTAGACTTTCGGGTAATGGAGGGTATTGTGCCCTTTTGGGACCCAGTGGTCTTCTTGGCTATTGCGGCTGTTGTTGTGCATAATTGGCTTGCGGGGGCATTTAGTGGTATTGTGGAGGTTGATTTTATGGCGTAAAATGAGGTTGTTGTTGTTGAGGTGGAGGAGGTCGGAATGTCTGAGGAGGATTATTAATTGGTGGGTGGTCTTGATTTTGGAAGGCAGGTTGTTGTGGTGGCGGCCTTTGGTTTGGAGGATGGTGGAAGGGTGTGGAATTACCAAATGCTCTCACCTGCTCGTTAATGACGGTGCCCTCGGTGGTTCCACCACTATTGCTAGTATTAACATTCTTCCTGATCATCTTTGGTCTTTGTTCAAACATACCCATGATGGGCGAGTCTTTCATTTGAGTTTGTATATATCTCACTCTCTCATAGAGCTCTTCCATTGTACTTAGCTTATTCATGGCTAAAATGTGACGGAACTGCGGAGTGGAGTTTGATATAATCATCTTCACCTGCTCCGTTTCCGACAATGTGTCTTTTAATCTCTCGGCCATGGCCCTCCATCTATCGGCAAACAAAATGAAGTCCTCCTCGGGCTTCATCTTTTCGGAAACTAAATCTGTAACTAACAAAGATGGACCCACACAGTCCTTGTATTTCTGCAAGAATTTCCGCTGAACCACATCAAAATCGCCAGCATCAGCTGGCTCCAAAGAGTAGAACCACTCAAGTGCTGGACCATCTAATGACCGCCTAAAAGGATAGGCTAGGGAAGTCTTGTTGTCCTGCCAGAACGATGCCTCATACATGAAGTCTCTTAAATGAACGGATTGCCCGTTCCATTATATCGCCAAAAGTTCGACATCTCAGATGGAAGGAGATGAAGGACTGGCAGGGTAGGAAGAGTAACTTCTGGAGCGGTCTTCGGTGCCGTGACCTTTTTCAACTGCTCCTCCATGCTAGCAATTTTATGGAGGAGTAAGGTGTTGGTATCAGATTTGGCGGGGGCCGGATTAGAAGAGTATGGATTTGGCATAAGCTTCCTTAGGAATTGAGGAACTGGAGGTTGTTGGGGCCTAGCAACATAGTGACTTTCCGGTTGAGCCGGCGTAGCCGTAATGGGAGTTGGTGGGCGCGAAGGCACCCTATGTGCGATCGCCTGGTCATTGAGAATATTAAAAGAATGGCCACTCGCGGCCTGAGGTGGATTGGAGGATGATGGGACAGACTTCCCTTTTAAAGCGGCCTGGACCGCCTGACGTTGAGAATCATCTAACTGAGATAGAGCTTTGAGGAAATCATTTAAATTGAAGGAAGGGGAGACATCCCCAGAGGTATTTTGGGTGGTAGGTTGAGTTTGAGAAGAAGGCTCAACCTCCTGAGAAGTGGTTGTTGATAATTTTATCTCTCTTTCCTTTACCCCGCCCCTAACTATGCTAATAACATAATAGCATGAAAAGGCATGGAAGATGATGAATAAAGAGCGATGAGAGATAGAAGAACTGACCGTGATCGCCACCAAGAGTTAACAACGCCACAAGGATGAAGAAAGGAGTGCAATGGTGCTGTGTACCTTGGAAAAAGATGAAGACTTGATCGCGCTTGACAAAGGAGTGCGGGGAATGATGTGGATTCAAACCTCCTCGTCTTCCAGCCGGCTAGAAGAAGAGGGCCTCACGTTCATATCATGCTCTCCTGTAAAACAAAGATAAAACACAAAGGTAAAAACTCATTAGATCATGAAGTGTAGTATCAATCTTGGAGTGATAAAATAGGGGTAGAAATTGAGGATAAAATCACCAGGGGGAGGTTTTTAACCCCTGTGGAAGGGTGGAAATAATAGGTGTGTGTATTGTGCATGCATGAGATTTGAAATCACGAGATTTGATTGAGAGAATAGAGAGAATTCATTGATGCAAAATGGGGGGAAACACATGTGTAGCAGAAAAGTGTAAAAAATTGTGATGATTTATGATTTTGAGAGGAGGAGAACTAAGCGTATAGACCATGAAATCAAGCCCAAAAGGATGGAATTGAAAGCTAATACTTTCCTCTTCAAGCCAGGGTCGAAGTTGTGAGTTGGAGTTGAAGCATGGCTTCGCCCCACATAAGGAAAGAGCCCTCCTTTGCAACTGCGAACTGGGCAGTTTATATAGAGGTTGCAGAAAACCCAGAAAGTTCTCCCAAGATTTTAGAGGATATAGTCCACCAAAATTCATGTTCTTTGGATCAATCTCCAGATAATACAAAGGATAAGAAGTAGGAACAAGTGGGACTCAATTTGGTGGAAGGATCTGGAAGATATGGCTTCTAGTAGGGAGCCCCGGAGCTTAATCTACAGAGTTTGTGTTGAACTAGGATACATAAACCCACAACTTTCATCCACGTTTCTGAGCAAGATAGCCAATGAAAATCTGAGATCTATAGATCAAATTCAAGATAATATAAAGGAGAAATCATAGGAACAAACGGCGCTCAATTCGGAGTAGAATTCAAGAAGTTATGGGAACTGCAAGAGGGCCACGGCGCACAGAAACGGAGCAGAGTCCAACATGAATTGGACTCTCGGTGTGTGTAACGGTCTATCGTAAGACCGTCAGAGTGATGTAACGGCCTATGGTACCTCTGTCAGGCTCTGGGGGTCGAATGGGAGGATTTCGAGCAAGTTTGGGTGTAACGGTCTATTAATATACCATCACATGGGCTCTGGCGGTCTTACAATAGACCGTCACATGGGCTGTGACGCTCCACTACTAGACCTTCACACCGATGAAGGAACATTCTAGGCAGATTACGTGCGACCTCAGAAATTGAAGCGTATCTCTCAAACGGTGCAGAACTAGTGAAAGTGGTAGAAGAAGAAAATGTAGATACCTGAAAGAGGAACAACTTTCATGAAGATAGTGAGATGAGAAAATGATCATAAAAAGGAGAAAATGGGGCTAGAACAGAGAGAGAAAATTTTGAGATGCAGGTGAAAAGCAAAACACTCCAGAAAAGCACAAATAACTTGAAATTGGTGGGGAACTGGCTAATGGCGTAGAAGAAGAAGTTGTAGATCGTTGAAAGAAGAACAACTTTGGTGAAGACAACTTTTTGAATAGAGGAAAAGAAAGAGATGAAAAAGGACCACTTTCAAGACTGCACAGCAGGAGAGAGCCGAATGCATGAAGGAAGCTGGCCTAAATGGGCCGTAAGTCGACTTGGAAGTCGGAAGTTGATAAGATAAGCTCCAGGGCTCTAGGAAATCCTGATCTCCAAGGCTCAAAGAGAATGGAACAATGAAAATAGGCTCAAAATCTATCCAAGGAAGGCTCCAAAATAATGGGTAATTTAGGACATCAAAATGATGAATAAGAGAAATGACACAATTTGTGGGCTAAAAACGGGTGTCAACAGTGGTGTCAACCATGTGAACTTGAGGATAATGAGTAGGAGAGGGAGCATGGTTACCTTCATAATAGATAGGATCCTGAGGGGGAACCTTATAAGACGGGTCAAATTGACCCTCCTCATAACCATCATAGGTGTACCCGTAGTTGGCCATGTTGATGATTTTACCTGAACGGAGCTTCATGTTTAAGGAGAGGAATATATTTCCAATCAACAAGTAAAAGTAGGAAATAACCACCCAATCAAGCAAGTTGTACACACAAGTTGTAATGGACCCAAGATTTTAAGGTTTTTCTTGTGGTTAAAATGGATTTTAAAGGTATGATTAATTCTCTCTCTTCAATGTGGGTCCTTGTTGAGAGTTTGGGTGTAATCTCCGGGTTGACTAAGTTCCTTCTCTCTCCTTGCCAACGAATGGGTTAACTAAACTCCGGGTGCTTCTAATGGTACAACCGGCCCGGCGTCCGTGAGGGAATCCACGGGTGCAGGGACTTACGGAGGCCTTGGATAAGGAATTTTCCGTCCAAAGAGACGGAATGCTCAATAGAGGGTCCTTCCAATTCCAAGAAAGGGGTGTAGGGTCCTAGAAGTGTAGAGAGAGGGGGTCTCTCAACCAAATGCCCTAGAATGCACACTAATGCAGGCAGATCGAGCAGTGATAATCAAGCAACCAACAAATGAAGTCAGCAGGTGAAAACAACAACAATAACCATTGTTCCGTGAGGGCAGAACTAAATGACAACCTGGCAGAGGTCGCGATATCAATAAACAGCGACTAAGTGTCAGTCGCTAATCACTATAAACAGTACAATCAGAGAACAATCAAAGTAAAATAGCGCCTTGGTGTGAGACGTTGAATGTGTAAATAACGCCTCTGTGGAGGGGCGTCAGATATCAGTAAAGAAACTGGGACAACAACGATCAGGAAATGATGCCTTGGTGTGAGGCGTTAAATGCAGGAATGACGCCTTGGTATGAGGCGTTAAATGAAGTAATGATGCCTCTGTGGAGGGGCGTCAAACTCAGTAAACAGTAATCAGGAATAACAAAGACAAACAATAGCAATCATAGAACTAACGCCTTGGTATAAGGCCTTAAATGCAGAAATGACGGCTGCAGAGCATGCGCCAATCAGTTCCAGAGAACCGAGAGTGCTGATAACTAACAGAAATCAAATTTTCTTTCTAAAAAATGTTATGGACAGTTCAAAAATTGGCTAATCCAGTGGGGAATGTGCACGTGGTGCACATGGGGAGTGTGCTACGTGGAGCACCAAGGAGGGACACGCGAGAGTGTCAAAGGGAGGGGCACACGTGGGTGCCAATGGAGGGGTAATCAAAATAAAAATATAAAGTGTCCCACCGTGATCGCCAATTTGTGAGCGCATCACATAGACATTTTAAAAAAAAATAATCTAATTGCATTAAAGATATGTGGGAAATAAAGAAGAAAAGATCAAAGGAGCATGCGATGCTCTAAGGAGAGTGATCGCCAGAGGGGTTACCTCAAAATAGAAAGGATGATCTCATGTACCTTGTATGAAGCGGGTGAGATTAGGAGATCTTCCTTCCTCCTTCTACCGGTCGGCCGATGAAGGGGGTTCTCACTTGATTACCCTTGCAAGCAAAACAAACAAAAACAAACAAATATGTGGATTAGCCAAAGTGTGTAGTATCAATGCTCTAATGAAATGGAATCAAGCAACATGGGCATGAACACACCTTGTGTGTTTTTGTTTAAAACCCCTAAGAGGAGTAAAAGGTGGGAGATATGCTGCGATATGCAAACAAGGCAATATAATGCAAAGAGTATCTCTAGCAAAGAGAGAGCTAGAGAAAGGATGCGTATGATGATATGATGAAAATAATAAACAAAATAAAAAAAGACTAGAGAGGAAGTGCCCTTCTGCTGTGTGTAGCAGCAGTAAAGGGAGAAAAGCAAGCAGCGAGAGCTTCAGCCGAATGAAGAACACAATGGATGAAGAAGTCTCCACCGCCCGTGGAGGAAACCACCGGAGGAAGATCACCACCGTGGAGGAAGAACACTTGGAAGAAGAACCTGCAAAAATTGCTAAAAGAAAAGCTCTCTACTCTCTCTATACCGCAGGCTCTGTATATGAAAAACTCTCTGTCTTCTTCTTCTTAACCTTTCGCACGTGAGGAAGCCATAGGGTATTTATAGGGCTAAAATCCTCATTCTAATGGGATTAAAGCAAGGAATGCTATCCTCCAGCAAGGATCACTCTTCCCAATCGAACAAGGTGTTTAAAATGAAGAAAGATGTTTCACGGGAAGGTAGCAGACGAAACGGAGACGGAACTGAAATGACGACACGAAGAAGGTCGCTATTTGAAAATGACGACAACCACGCAGTCATTGATTCCTGGTTTTAATTATAGAAATAAATGACTTTCCATATTTAAAAAATGAGAAATGACGCCTTTAAGAATGTCATTATTTTAATCAGCGCCTTATTAACTGACGTCAATTCATTGATTTTATTTTGAGTTGGATTCGTAAAAACCAGAAAACACTAGGAACTAACACCTGCACATGCAGTCGCTTACTTATTAAGCCACGACACACCTCCAGTCGTCAGCTAAATGACGCCCGGCCTCCAGGTGTTAATTTATAGAAAAATACCAAATAAATTAGAAAAACTTCATATTAAGCAAGTATTGAAGTCCACTTTGGGCCGTCACGTGGTGACATGAGATTTACTTATCATAGCATCGACTTTGGCGTGTCTACAGTTGCCCCGCCTTGGCGTCTGCTTTGTAAGAGAGTGAGACGAAATGAAGCAAAAGTGCAACAAGTGGAATGAAGTGAGAACGAACTGAAAAGTAGATGCCAAGGTGTGATGTGACACGTCTTCGACACTAAGCGACGAAAATCTTTCCAGGATTCTAATTGAAACAACCTCGGATGATTACGAGAAAGCAACAATCGACTGGATGAAAGAACTAAGCTAATGGATGAAATGTGCACGCGGGCACAGAAGGAAAGACACCATTGGAGAGCGGTTACCAGCCAATGTGGACGTGCTACAACCAAGGTGAGTTTGCAGAAAAATAAATTGAAGTGAGATAAGGAATCCAACGAACGAATGCTTTCAAGGAACCAGCCTGAGTGACTTCAAGGAGAATACAATACTTGATTTTGAATGGAATATCTCATGTCAACTCAAATCAGGAGCAAGCGGCCCTCATTACTAGCTTAATATGAGGATTTTCATCATCAAAACTCAAAGTCATACATGATGCATGCTGGGCTAAAAGAAAAATTAAAACAAACTAAAATAGAGAATAATCAAGGATAATATTGTTAAACCATCCAGATTTGGTCAGGAATCCAGATCTCTAAGCTGACACTAAGCCGAAGCCCGTTTATCTACGCATCAACTCAGAAAGTGGAACCGTCGTCCCACACCTTAGATGACCCAACGACCTACTCATGTGATCAAGACTCCCCTGGAATTATCACTATTTTTGATGAAGGGGACCTCAAATTCCAGGTTCATCAGAACCACAAGGTCCTTGATATGCTATAATAGCGTATATATCATATAGTAGAAATGCATACAGAGAGATGATACAGAGGATGGAATGATGTTACCAAGGGTAGATCCAAGCATCTTGAGACCTGCACAACCTGTTCTTTTCTACGCTCAAAGACCATTAGCTCAACAAATTTCAAGAATATAATCAATCTATCAAGATATAAGTGCATCAAAGATCATCAGCTCAACAGAATTCATGAACTCAACAAAGATCATTATGATAATGCATCAAGATATAGAGTGGAAGTTCATAAAACCATAAAATGACATAAAGCATTAATCTCAAGAAATGACGACCTCGCGAAGGGGCGCTATAAACATAAATGACGACAGCCATAACGGTGCCAATTCCTTTCAATGTTTAACTTGGAATCGGACAGCAAATGACGCCTTCATATGAGGCGTTTAAATAAATGACGCTATTCAACGAAATGACGCCAAGACAACCGTCGTCAATCACCTGTAAATCCGGCGACCCGTTTCCTGTTCGGAAATGAAACTCCAAAGGCTTAATCCCATACAAACTTAGATTACTCCGTTTGAACAGCCAACAAAGCTTTGGAATATTATAAAAGGGGCCCGTCCTCTGCTGCTAAAACCCATTCAACGGACTGAGCACTGCAACTGAAGCAGAGAACAACAAAAATAGGGATTTTCTTCATCAACCGGAAGAAGAAGATGGAGAGAATGATGATGCAAAGGCCTTCAAAGAAACCTAAGATCGGGTTTCCTAGGATATCAGACATTGCAGGCCACATTAATGGGAGGATCACCATGGGCCAAGTAAGTATAACATTTTTTTAGGCTTTATTCTACCCCTTTCTTCTCTAGAATTCTGATCACACTTCTCTTTTCTCTTCTTTTTTTTCATTTTATTTCAGGATTACCCAAACATACCGGGGAGAAGGAGATACACCAAGAACAAGCGGCTTCCCCTCCTTTTCTCTAAACTTTCTTTAGACATGAGGGCCTACCTCTCTAGATGACACCTCCTTGGATTAGTAGCCCATGCAAAGCACCTTGATGATGTACACTTAGATTGGGCTTCCATAGGAGCTCTCATAGAAATTTGGCACCCTTCCACTCACACTTTCTTATTTTCCACCTTTGAAGCCACCATTCTCCTAGAAGAAGTGGAGATGCTCCTAGGCCTATAGAGGATGAAACAAGGTGATGAAGAGAAGATGGAAACTATGACAAGGAGCATAAGTGCTCATGAGATACTTTCAAGCCTCATCCTAAGCTCAAACATGGTGACCCAAATCAAAGCTACCAAAGGCATCAACCATATGAAGCTTGCGGCGTGGGTCTGCAAGAGGATGGATCAAGCCAAGGAGGATGAGTTAGAGAAGGTAACAAAAGCGTTTGTAATATGCTTGGCGGGAGCACTTCTCTTCCCTTCTTTAGAAGATTTCCTACAGGAAACTCAATTGAGTGCAATTGCTAGCATTTAGGAGGGAGAGAGAATAGGACCGACGGTGCTAGACTATCTCTATAGTGGGCTCACCTCGGCAGCTATGGGGAGACCATTATACGGGTGTATGCTTTTACTTTCTAGTTGGGTAGATCTCCATCTAAAGTTTGACCCTTGTGAGGAAGCCCAACAAGCATTTAGAATTTTCTAAAAAACCCCGCGACCTGATCGCACAGGTCGATCCGCGTGCGAGGGCATATGTTGGCGAGTTCGGGCTTCACCCTTAACAATTCGCTTCCTCGGACTATGCGTGAAGAGAAAAGCAACGATGCCCCATGGTATCAGATGTGGACCCCGGAATCCCCGACATGGCCATAGTCTGAAACCATCTCGGGCCAATAGTCTATCAACTTGACCCACTTCTATAGGGACCCAATCCCGCAATCCCATTAAACTTGCCATACTCGTGGCAAACATTCGTACGGTTTATCGTCGTCTTCGATGCTTCAAATGCGGACTCTCATCCGAACAATGAATGGTCCATTAGTGACCGACATATATATACTGGGATCAAATCCCGGTATTGAATCAAACTTGCCGTACCTACGACAGACATTCGTATGGCATTATCGTTGCCTTCGATGCTTCAAATGTGGACACTCGTCCGAATGACGAATGGTCCATTAGTGACCGACATATATACCAAGATCTAATCCCGCACTTGCATTAGACTTGCCGTACTCACGGCAGACACTTGTACGGGTTTATTTCCATTTACGTCGTGCATTCAATACGGATCTTTGTCCGAACATAAAGTGGTCCATGAATGACCAAAAAAATCTGAATGGAATGAGACGGCTCTCGTCTTCCCCGAACCCTACGTGTGGGAATATCAATAAGACCTTCGTGAGTCACGTTTGGACCTCGGGTTCGCCCCAACCATGGTCATTGCCTGACCTACTTCCTAGGCCTATAGCCAGCTATCTCTGTACACGTCTTTGTTTTTGAATCTAGTCCCGGGACACTTTCCCGCTGCCCCTCGGCACTGAAAATATTAACGATGCCCACGCAAGCCTCGTTTGGACCGCAGGAGGCGACCCGGAATGGTCCTGACTCGATCTCGCACCGGGCCAATAAACTCGCTGATTTTTGACCACTCTAACCGGGATCCAACCGAATGTCTCCTATCCCTTTGAACAATTATGCTCCAATTTTCCCCGTGACGATCATGATTTTATGAAGCCGGAAGCTCGTCCGAATATCAAAATGGTTCCTTGAGTGAGCGACATATTTCAAATGCTTGCTTCCATAGACATCGGACTTTCCGACTGATTCGAGACCGCTATCGACTTGTTTCTCTCGATATAGTTTCATAGCCATGAGGCCCTGATTCCCGGCGATTAATCAAGGGTGTTCCCCTCTCTGAGGGGATGTAAATGACGCTGTGACCTTTACGGCACGGTGGGTTTTGGTCCCGACACGAACTACATAATCATCTGATTAGTCAGATCGAGCGCATAATAAATCGTCACCTTGGTGACTGGCACGCCCACACACTTAATAAACGCCAATAAACAAATAACCAACGATTTTAAATAAAAAGTGCGTCCACAGGTTCCCCCTTTGGTCACCCTTCCAACATCTATCAATCCTAATATCCCATCTTCTTCCACCAACCCTCCACCTACCCACAACCCAACAAAGGCGTGATCTTCACAAATCACGGTGCTTCGCAGTCGATGGATGTTCCATCATGTATTTCCCCAAAGGGAGTTGGAGCCCGCACAGGGGCAGGAGGAGCAAGAGCCAGAACAGGAATCCATACCGGGCACACAATATGACTTGTTAAAGCACTTAGATAAGACTCCGGCAAGGATTTACATTTTGGAACTGATAAAGAGATCAACTGTTCACCAAATAGCTTTGAGAGAGTATCAGCAGAAGGTGATGGTCAACGAGGATATTCCGCCTGAACAAATTACATCAGTTTTGACTCCAACAAGTGACCAGCCAGCTATTGTTTTCCATGAGCATGAGTTGGCTCCGAAGCTGGCAAGAAAGTATGCCCTGTGCCTCACAGTTGATATCAATAAGGTGGCAGTCAAGCAATGCCTAGTGGATACGGGAGCGTCCATTAATGTGTTACCTCCGAGCACTTTGAGAATGTGTTGTATTCCGGACAGTCAAATTCGGCCATCCACCATTACGGTGATGGCCTATGATAATACAAAGAAACCTCCTCTGGGCATGATTACTTTAAAAGTTGGGCTGGGTCCAATCTCAATCACAGCAGACTTCCATATTTTGGATATGGACCAGACCTTCAATGGCATTTTGGGCAGTCCTTACATTCAAGAACTTGATGCTGTGCCCTCCACAAACCACCAATGCATAAAATTTCCACACAAAGGGCATATCATCAAAGTTACAAGCATGCCTATTCTGCCATCAAAAGATATACATTCCGCGACATCAGTACCTTCCATATGGCCTTCTAATAAACCTTTGCTCTCAGTGTTAGATGTTGCCGACCCGCGACATGAGTTGTCAAGGCCCTTAGTTACTAAGCTTGCTTCAGCTTTAAGGTCACCGCTACCTTCCCAGGGGAAGAAAAAGAAGAACATGTTGAATACCCCGGGGTGGAGCATTTTAATGAAAATGGGGTATAGAACCGGCAGAGGCCTAGGTGCAAATCTCCTAGGCCGAGTCAAGCCTGTTAAGCATCAGAAGCTGACTCCCCAAGGCGGCCTGGGATACAAAGGGCCAAACAAAAATGAAGAAGGGCCATGGGCCATTATGACCTCCACTCTCAAGACAGATCGGCAGCCTCTTACATGGACTCTACAAACACATTTTGTAAAAGGAGGTACTCAACATGACGAGCAAACCACATTGGTTACTTCCATGCTAGATTATCAAGATGTGCATGCACGACAGTTTGCTCGCCATATAGCCCCATTAGCTACATACAAAGCACTGGAGTCTTTGAGGCCGGATAAAAGAAGGAAAATGGACGACCCAGAATATGACTAGTATAGATGGTTTGATATGAATGACATTACCATCGCTCTAAGCCGTCTATTCATGCCGACCGATCCAGAATGGCCACCACAGATTCTTGAGTTGATTGAAAAGCCAGCGGTGACTACTGATAAGAGGCAGCTATTGAGCAATTATACAGATATTGGAGAGCCATATGTGCATATGAAGAAGGCTTCACTGTGGATAGGCTATGGGCCGGCCTTTTCTCTCTTAATTCCATACATCCATCACTTATCACCTTCT
This sequence comes from Amorphophallus konjac, assembly GCA_022559845.1. Lineage (NCBI taxonomy): Eukaryota > Viridiplantae > Streptophyta > Magnoliopsida > Alismatales > Araceae > Amorphophallus > Amorphophallus konjac. Next base: position 95,124 of record JAHNEJ010000223.1, read on the forward strand.
GGTGTTCCAAACTATTTTTCTCTGATATTCCCAGACCGCCCGTGGTCTTGGTTACTCTTTCTCTAGATTTCTTTCAAGCTTCTTCAGTTCCTCCTTTGCTCCTCGAGCAGTTTTCCCAACTCTCCATTATGCCCCCGCGTGGGCAGTCTCTCATTCAATCATTTTCTAATCTTTCAATCTCAACACCACCTCTTATTCCTTCCTCTCATTGCTTTATTCTCGAAAATGAAAAAAAATGCCAAAATTCAAACTTTGCAATCTTCCATCTCTGTTGAAGAGACCTCCTATCTTGCTCAAGAGTGTGCCCCCATCCAAGGGCCACTCTTTCAAGGTTCGTTAGCGGACCTTCTTTTTTCCTCCGACGAGGAGACTCCTCCTGTATCCCCTCCTGTATCCACTGCGTCTTCCTCTACTCCTCCTCCCCTAGGTCAGGGTAGTTGATCTAGTTTGTCATCTTGTTCCTCTCCCTCTTCTTCTTCTTCCAAGAGTCTTGGGGTAGTTCCTCATAAGAAAGCCAAGGGTAGACAGATTCCCCGTAGGTTCTTGCTAGATCTGGCTAGAAGATGCCGGGCATGTTTATCTCTTCTCGAGTTTCTAGAGGATCCAATACCCCTACCAGATATAGAATGTGAGGATGTGTGCTCTTTCAATGAAGGGTTTGGAGTCTATGAGATCATGAATGATGAAGACCCTATTGAAGAGGGGGATGAAGGATATGAAGAATATGAGGACGAGGCTGATGCTTTTGCTAGCGGCATGAGAAGATTTGACGAACCATCAGCCTCAGTAGAAGAACCCACCAAAGAAATTAATCTGAGTACCGAGGAAAACCCTAGGATTGTCCTCATCAGTACAAATTTGCCACCTTCCGAAAAAGAGGCGCTTATTCAAGTTCTTCAATATTATAAGGACACGTTTGCATGGAGTTACGAAGATATGCCGGGTCTGGACCCTGCGCTTGGTGAACATCGCCTCACACTTAAGCCAGGATCCGTCCCGGTCAAACAACGGTTAAGACATTTCCACCCACACATGGCATTGAAGATGAAAGAAGAGGTCGACAAACTTCATAAAGCTAGATTTATTAGAGTCGACCTCTATCCCAATTGGGTGGCTAACATCGTCCTGGTTATGAAAAAGGACTGTAG
>JAHNEJ010003538.1:0-126737 GCA_022559845.1 Amorphophallus konjac
CCATACCACGAGGTAATAGGCCAATTATCCATGATTGCCAGGCCTTCAAGGACCTCGCCGAAGACTTGATCAGGCGAGGAGTGAGCAATATGGGTGACTTCTTGGTCAACCCGCCGCAGCCACATGGACGGGAGAGCTTAAAATTTTCCATCAACGTCATACATGCTCGGCTGCTTTCCAACTCCTGGAGCCGAGATGCCCGAGAGAGGGAGTCAGTTCCCAACTGCCCAAGTCCACATTGTGGTATCCAGTATAATTTTTTTTTTTCTCAAAAATCGAAGCTTACCTCCGATGGCTGGTCCCGCCGCCCGTCGCTGCCGCTGGCCGCCGCTCGCCTCTCGCCACCGCCCCTGGACGCCCTCCACCGCTGCAACCTACACCTCCCACCGCCCCTGGACGCACCCCCACCGGCCCATTAAATGGGCGGACCGGCACGAGCCGGCCGACCCGCACGTACCAGGCCGTCCCGACCATGGACCGGTCTGGTACGTGGCGGGACGCACGAGACCGTGTGGTCCAGTCTGTCTCGGCCACGACCCACGGCCCGACCGTCCCGCTCACGCGCTGGCACGGGCCGGGTCGTGCGGGTCGTCCTGGCCCGAGATGGCAAAACCCTAGTTGTATTGACTCTTGTCTCGACTGATTGCCTTGGGACTTATCTTCATTGGTCCACTGGGTCACTGGTGAGAACTTGGTTTTGAGCTTCATCTCGACCGGACCACCGAATTGCCGAGGTGATCATTGTCGGTGACTTTTGATGAGTGCCTTGAACACATTTTCGTGAGGCAGGATGCATACCCAAGACTATCATACATTGTAGGGGTATTTTACATGATTTCAGAAAACTTAGGGTATTTTTGTAAACCCTAGACGTTTCTATAAAATATAGAGTGCTTTGAGCAATACAGGACTTTACAAGACTTTTCGACAAATTATAGTCTTTTACGGGACTTTCTTGTAAAAATACAGGACACATATGCAACTTACAGAAGTTACATGACAGTTCCGCAACTATACAACTTTATGGGGGCTTTCTTGTAAGGTATTTTCATAATTTTTGAGTAATTCATAAAACTACGTGGTTTTTCCCATGAAATTATAAGGAAATTACATAAATGGAGGCCAAATTGCTTAAGGTGCCATAACAAGGACTTTTTCGTAACATACCCTCGCTTCAAAGCACAAAACAAAGCGAAGTCTTCAAGTGCTCTAAGTGTTGATCCCGTACTCCAAGTAGGCCTCCGAATGAGCTTGTTGCATATCCTCATATGTATCGTGTGTCTCTAAGGATGCCCCTTAAGGGGATACTTATAGGGTTAGGATGGGGGAGGACCTACCCGGACCGGGTAGGCTCCATGGGAGACCTACTTGGACCGGTAGGTGTCAAAAAATGCCTACTTGGACTAGGTAGTCCCCTGGGGGGGGTAGGCCTACTCAGCCGGGTAGACCTACCCTGACCAGGTAGTCCCCGCAGGGGCGGCTACTCGGACCAGGAAGGCACTCCGAGGACCTACCTGTCCAGGTTGACCGGGGAGGGTGGAGAGAGGGGCGGCCCTATAAAAAGGCCCCCATTTTTTATTTTTTTGGGTTGTTTTGCTTGTGCCTTGGCTACGATAGGAGAAAGTGACGTCTCCGGGATTTCTTAGTGTTTCGTTCCTTAGCACCTTGCACGCCGCTCGTGTTGAGGGAGGCTCTGCTCTTCGGGGATTATTTCCACTTCTTGCTCGACCACTCCGTAAGTGCGGCATAATTCCACTTTGATTACTCGCTTGATGTGACATTGCATTTTTTATGTCACAAATACAGCGAGGGTTCCCAGGACTCACATTCGACCCGTCATTACGACGGTCTCAACTTTGCGCCATCTTTTAGGCCCCGTGAGATTAATTTATTTTTGTTTATCTCGATTAATTCGAGAAAAGAACGAGTCCAACATTGTGTTAAGCATATGATCCATGCTACAAGTCCATGTTCACACCTCTGCTCTTCTACACATCAATGTTAGTTCCCCCTATTTCACTATCACGATAGTGACTTGCTACTGTTCTAGCCATACAGTTGGTATCATGGTTTTCCATCTCTTACAAGATCTCCGAGATCTAAGGGTTCCGAGAAGAATCCCTGTCGAGATCAGGAACAAGAGGGAGATAGAGGAGAAGGACGATAAAGAAGGAGGAGGATGGAAAAAAGAAGAGAAAGAAGAGGAGGATCAAGATATGAAGATGACAAAGGAGGAGCACTCTAACATGTTGAGATGGCATTGAGATTCAAAAAGGCAATTCTTGTTTGTGTATGCTATGGTTTAGTCTCATATTGAAAAATCCATGGGAGTCTTTCCCCTAACTCAATGCCTAGGTTTTGAGTTATAGTTCAGGCCTCTAACGTGATATCAGAGCTGGTTTACCTATTGGATCTGTATCCATAGGTGGACACTTGACCCTACTCGTGATGCGCCCTAAACCGGTTGGTTCGGTGCAAGGGGGGTGTTGTGGTTTACTCCCATATCGGAAATCCATCAAGTCTTTCCTCCATATATGTGGGGGATTCTCTCAAATCAATCCCTAGGTTTTGGGTTAGAGTTCGGGCCTCTAACAATGTAAATATGTTTTTGTGTTGTTCTTATAATATTGTGATAATTTAATCATATTGAACGGCTAGCTGTCATTTTTTAAGAAGTATAAAAATGTTATGATGTTCCGCCATCATTCCTCATTTCTTTGCGATCTCTTCTCTTTAGCCTTTTGGGGAAATGTCTTAATCGAATAGAACATTCCTTGATTCTTATCATACATATATATGTGTACATCTGTATTTGCATTGTCCCAAACTTCCCATCTCTCGAGCTTTCATCGAGATCTCCTCTCCAACCACCCGAGGCAAAGCCAAGATCCCATATGGCAAACCTTTGTTGGGGGGGGGGGAATTGCCTTCAGACATTTGTCCTTCTAAAAAAAATATAATGATGAACTATCTTCATAAGAAATTTAAAACTTCTTAACTTGTACACAAATTCTACAAAATTATTCACAACCGCAGGATTACTAGGGGCATGCATAAAATTGTTAACTTAACAAAAATTATAAAACATACTTTTATATTTTATTTTAAATAAAGTAGTTAACAGTTCACATAATATGTTTATACCATCTCTGGCACCATTCTGGCTCTGCCACTAATCTGCTCTTCAAAGTTTATTAGATGTCACACATACACACAAGAAGAAAATAATCCAAAACACCCATCACTTGGAAAAGACGCAGGATATCCGTGTGAGAATGAGATCATAAGAAAATTAGAATGTTCATCTACAAAATAGGAGGATAAGAAGAAATGCATACAACAAAGGTCCGTTCATCAGAAATATTAGACAGATTAATACATATGCAAACTTACAGCATGTGATCTTATATCTGACTTTTTGGTGATGAAGCTCATAGCTCGACCAGGGTAGGCACTCACCAATGCTTCTCCCAAACCTTTGACAATCTGATCATCAACAAAGAGGAGAACAATATTAGTGTTTTGATGCCAAACATGCTTCAAGACATACCTACTAGTGTTGCTACCTCTGTATATATTTCTGAGGAGTCCCTGATATAGGATTTTTTGTGTGGATCACAAATGCATAATCAGCACTGATAATTTCTTGAATAAGGACAGCCATAGATAGATAATCATGATTAAGTTTAGCTTTTCTGCAACTAACAACTGCCCTTTCATTCCACTTGAAGCCCAAACCTGAAAAGACAGATGATTCAATATATCATGTTATTGCTTGCCGATATTTTTGTAGCATCAATTGATAACCTAACTTTAAAAACAAAGAAATAAGGTCACAGATATAAGTCAAACTCTTGGTTGCAGGATCACTTATTCACTAAGATGCCTATAAGGGATAATGTATTTTGCAGCAAAATCAGAAGCATTTATTTAAGATTTTTTCCCAAATATACCTCCTTAAAATTTTGTTAGCAGTTTGTCTATCTTATTTTCATATTGTTTTTACTAACCACCTTACATTAAATAGTGCCAAATATAGGCCTGCAGTTAACCCCTCAAGACGTGGAGAATATTCCCTTCTCACCCATAAATTAAGTTTTTGGATGAAAATGCCCCTATGGAAGGATACTTTTGTTTGGCAGATTGCGCCAAAGAGATAAAGAGATGAATAAATATATATAGACAGAAAGAGTTTGATAGAGATTGAGGGTATTTTGGTCCTTTTCAAATCCAGTTAAAGGATAACCAGAGTTAAGAAATTTTATTGGAGCGCTAATAGATGCTGATGGCAGGGGTACTTTTGCCAATGTTGTGATGTTTTTTTTTCCTCTCTTGATGACCGGGGAAACCCACCCCTGTCACCAACCTCAATGCGTGGCCACTTTGGACCTATAAACCTATCGCTTGCACATCATAGGGTCTACCGGGTGGGGCGAGGGGCGGGCATGGTAAAACGCCCGAGCGGTGCTTCCCAGACCAGAGCTAGTATTGTGATGTAGCAACGTTAATTAAAACAACATAAAAAAAGATAGATAATTCTGCAAATAAACTTGTCAGTAAGGTACTTCCATAAAAATCCTTTTATTTAAAGGGCTTGGAGCCAATAAAAGAAGATAAACCATATCTTATCAGCAAAAAGCAAAAGTCTACCCATCGTGTCAATATAGCTAGTGTAGTAGTATTCACCCAAGTTAAAGTTAAGAAAGCTATCACAAGATAAAGGGTGTGTTGGTCACAGAATAATTTCTTTAGTTCTCACGTGGGGAGAGATAGGTATAATCTTCTCGACCTTTTCGGAGAAAAGGGAAATTTACACCGGTGCACATATGAGGTTGTTTACATAGCCTGTGCATAGTTCATTCCGTGGGTTTGGTTTGATCAGACGATGTAGGTTCGGGTACAGGACCTTTCTTCACTGACCGCAGCCAGTGTTGATTTATATCAGCATAACGTCCGGACACCGTTGATTAATTGTCAAACAAAGCCCTAGAGTCCCTTATATAGGTTCTGATACTAAGGCCAATACGCTTACATGGCTCGTAATGAATTTCCCTATGCAATAACAACTATTGACGGAATTAGGGTTTTAGCAAAGGCTGTGTTTAGTTTGGCAAAACCCTATGATTTGAAAGCACGTGTGATTTACAGGAGGCTGGAGACATATTAGGACGTCCTGATGATTTCTGAATCCTAGGGGTATTTTGATAATTTGTCGGGTTCTAAGAGAGTATTTTGGTAATTTGGGCCCAGGCTAAGGGCATTGTGCAGTTTTCTGGGCTGGGTGAGTGACTGGGCACTCTCTCTGTCTTTCAGGGGCACTCAGGCAATTTCTAGAAGATTTGAAGAGTTATTTAACCACTTTTGGACTCTAGGGATATTTTGATAATTTTCTCTCCAAAGGCCAGGGGCAAGGTTTCAGCAACACTTGGGTGCACTCTAGTCACGTAACACCCACAGGTGTGAGAACAAGCTCGGGTTTTTTTTTTTTAAAGTACATATATAGTTATCCCTGATAAGGTAGGGCCATATACGTAATTTTATCAGTAGTCACGGTTTGTATGCAATCACACAAATACACACAAACATTGATGATATTTTCATAATTTATGTAGATTATAAAGAGTTGTCGGCCGATTGTCAATTGTACAAAATGGTCTCCGCACTGATGCGGAACATAGGGGCATAGCCACCATTATAGCAAGTTGCAGGACGGAACCGTTGTTTACAGGATTGGATATTTTCTGCCACTAGGGAAGGGCATTTCAGTAATTTCTGATAATCCAGAAAATTACAAATGGCTGCCGCCCGAGGGGCTGTTGCACCCAAAATTTCTCGAAATACTTCGAGAATTTTATTATGAAACAACCAACGGAAATATAGCGTAGCGTCAACACCGTCGAATTGCTGAGTATCTCCGTGATTTAAGATCCATTGGCCCGACAACTCACAACCATAAACGGCGTCGCAGCAAAGAAATTAATGAGGAAATACACGCGCATACCCGTCAAAGTAGCCGAGCAAGTGTATCACATGGCACGGACGTCGCCCTGACTCCTCCCCACGCGGCAACGTACAACCAAACAAGACAGTCCTCCGTTCTAGCGTGAAACTCCACCAACGTATCGCTGCCACACGGCGAGAGGTGGACCTCAGGGAGCAATATATGCTTGTTTACACGCGGAAAAGTTTTTTGGAACATCCGATTTTGTCGGATGGGTATGCGTATATTTGGCATATATATGAATTCCGCGCCTTTTTAAATTTATCAGACGATTTAGGGTTCGGGTACAAGACTTTTCCCCACCGACCGAAATCGGCGTTAATTTACATCGGACGAGTCCGAATACCCTTGATTAAACTGCTAAAGATCTCCTGTTACCTTTGACAAAAAGAAAAGAAAAGGCCCTTTGAGTTTCCTTAGGAGCGGGATTTTGATTATGACCCTTTTTTGTTACTTTCTTATGCGGCCTCGCCCTTTCGTATTTGAAAGGGAACATGTCGTTTCGAATTACATGTAACTTTTATGATCCCGATGAATTATATTCCACAACTTTCAATTTGTTTTTTACGAACATATACGTGATTATGAAAGAACTTTAGGGATGCAATTTGTAAGGCTTGATCTTGTATGTTTATTTTATTATCGCAACTCAAGAGATTTCTCCATGATGAGAACAATTGTTGGAGATTCTTTTCCCATTTGATCTCTTAAATTTTTATGGTTTGCGAACATATATATGCGCAATTTTAAGAACTTTCGGGCTGATGGTGTATTTTACGCCAAGGAGGGATCTTTGTATAATTTTTGACAAGAACCATGACAATCATAGTTTTCATGCTCACTTAACTTTACCACATTGTCATAATGTTTCTCATTACATAAAGTCATGAAGCCCCTTTTATATATTAAAAGGGTATTTTCGTCAAATATACATGAAGGGGGTATTTATGTGAAATACACAAAATCCATGGGGTTATAGTGAGAGAGAAAGGGGCGCACCCTTCCTCTTGCTTTCTCTTTTGACTTGGGCCTTAGAAGCTCTCTAAGTCTTTTTCTTCCTCTCTTCTCTCTTGGTCCTCTCCTCTTCTCTTCTCTCTCTGCTTCTTGGAGTAGCCTCCCTTTTATAGTAGATCCACAAGTGACGGAGGGGGTGGTAAAAAACCTCTTGGAGTTCCTCCGGTGAATACAAAAGCCAAGGTAACTTCTCCTCTTCCTTGTTTCAGTTTTTTTTTTACTGCATGACTCTTCTTCTCCCCCTTTTTTTGGTTCGGGGGCTTGCGGATTGGACGGAGAGGGGAGAACCCCCCCTCCGCTGCTATGCAGGGAACCGGAGGGGGTTCCCCCTCCGGTAAGGGACCGGAGGGGGTCCCTCCGGTGGGTCGCGGGGAAGCCCCCCCCCTCCGGTACAAGGACCGGAGGGGGTTCCCTCCGGCAGCAGCGGGGGGAGCCCCCCCTCCAGTACATGGACCGGAGGGGGTCTCCCTCCGGGTCTGCAGCAGCAGGGAGCCCCCCCCTCCGGTACAAGGACCGGAGGGGGTTCCCTCCGGGTCCGACAGCAGCAGCGGGGAGCCCCCCCCTCCGGTACATGGGAGGGGGTCTCCCTCCGGGCCCGCAGTAGCGGGGAGCTCCCCCCCTCCGGTACATGGACCGGAGGGGGTTCCCTCTTGGTCCGGCAGCCACGCCCCCCCCCTCCGGGTTCGCAGCAATGGGGGAGCCTCCCCCTCCGGTTCATGGACCGGAGGGGGTCTTCCTCCGGGTCCGCAGCAGCACGGGATACCCCCCTCCGGTACAAGGACCGGAGGGGGTCCCTCCCGGCCTTCCTCGGCATGCCGTCAAAGGAGAGAAAGGGGTGGAGGGGGTTGGCCCCCACTCCCTTGGCTATAAAAGGATCTGGGGGATTAAAAAATTTCCTTTTCACCTCCGTACGGCCGAGTGGTGGGCGTTGAAATCGCTGTAACTTTCTTCTTGGTCCCGGTGTATCTAGGTTGACCATCCGGACATCCGGAAAATATTCATCTTTTTGCGGAATACTTCCCACGCAAGTTTATAGGCCTGAAAATATTTTTATCAAGACCTTTCAATGCACGTATATGTGCATAAAAAAATACAAATCCCCAATATACATCTTTCCGGGTTGTCGAAAGGATTTACGGTGAAGGCAACCCTTGTCATTTTAAGACCGTTTAACGACAACCGCTTCATTTTATTTCAGGAACTCTTTTCAAAAGAACTTAAATAACACACATTTTTTTGTTCCAACAAATGCCCCCCACGGGTGGTCCGTCGAGGAGGCAGAGGCGGGCGACCCGTGCCGTCTCTTTTTTTCTTCTTCTTTTTCTTTTCTTTTCTTCCTTTTTCATATTTCTATTTGATATTGCCATAGCGAACTGTCATCGTGGTATTGTTCTTTTCTTCTTTTTTTTTCTTCGCACTTCCATTTGATATTTCCATATCAAACTAACATTGTGCTATCTCCTTTCTTTTCTCTCTTTTTTTGTTCTTTTCTTTTGCAGGCTATTCAGCATGCCTCGATCTAGGAGAGGCCAAGTTCGTGCATCTCGGAGTCAGGATGGACGTCCTGCTACTATTGCTTCCTCGAGATTGATGCCGTCTTTGGGGTCGCCGCGGGTTACAGCAGAGACTCTATTTTCACTTGACAGGGGGCTGAGCATTGTTGCTCCGAGCCCTTTACCCGAGGGAGATCCAGGCGATGGCATGGTTGATTCATCTTTGATTTTCAGACATGGTGGCGTGTCCGCTACACATATGAACGCCCCAAGGGTTACCCAAAGCACTATCCTTTGGATGAGTTTTTATTTCCCTTTATCCAGAACTTCATTCCTGAGGGGACGGATGATGGTGACAGTTTCTTGACCGCAGAACGCGTTCAGCTCGAGAGAGCCATTCTTGTGGGTCGTGATAGTCTGCTTGGCTGTTGTGGAGCTTCTTTTCCAGCTTCCCCATGGGCCTTGTTTGCCAGGTTCAGTTTCCTGCCGTTACTCAGTTAGGCTTTTTTAGTTCTGAGACTGGATGTCCAGTTCAGGATCGGGCCTTCTCAGCTGCTGCTTGGGATTTGGGTGGAAAACACCGGGCAATATCAGATTCTTGTTCAGGTCTCTTCTTGGCTCCATCCGGCACTCGGTTTGCCTCAGAAGGGTATGATAAGCTTTGTCTTCTGGACAAAATCATGTGTGGTTCTGCGCCCAGTTGGTATGGTAAATGGGCGGTTATTCCTTCCCACAGGTTTCATTTGGGGGCCACAGAATGGCTCATGGGTGTCCTTCATCATTACAGTCGGCTACTGGAGCTTGTGGGCATTCGTCATGCTGTGACTGCCGCTTTATATCACTATCCTTGCTACAGTGGGCTTCTACAGGCATTGGCGGAGAGATTCAACCGTCGATTCAACACTTTTGCTACAGCAGAGGGTGAAACCGCCCTGGATTTATGGAGTTTTTACAGAATTTTGGGGCTTCCCATTTCGGGACGGCCTTATGAGGAGGTGTGCCTTGATGATCTCCACATGAATTATTCCACAGGTTCAGGTGAATATGGCCTTCCTTTGAGCTTCAGGTACTTGATGAAAGTTTGGCGGGATCTAGCCCGTTTTGGTAAAAAAGAAGGCACCCTGCTTCTGCCGGCGCCGTGCGAGTTAGTTTGAATGCTTGGGTTCAAATCTTCTATAATGGACCATTTTGCTTTCATGAGCGATTTGCCGAGGATGACAGGCCTTTAAGTGAAACCATCAGCTGATTCTGCCTTCACAGGAAAATAGGATATTTGCTTGCACCTGAAAATGAGGGGTGGAATCCCCGACGGCTGCCGGATCAAACTTATCTTGCGGCCTATCTTGTTTACTGGTTGGCTACTTTTGTTATGCCATATGGCGAGGAGGGTCTGATACGGCCTGAGATTATTTACCCAGCGTGTCTGCTTGCAGATGGTCATAAATTGGCAATCGCCCCTGCTGCATTAGCAAATATTTATCATGGATTGGGGAACTTGACAGCACATAGTTTTCCTAGAGATAGAAGTGTTTACATGGCCACACATTATCTGAGCGCATGGGCCGGACTTTTGCTACCCTCATTATGCCAGAGTGTGCCAATTGAAAACCCCGTGGCGCCATTGATATTTCTTTTTCGAAACCGGCCGGATCAACAACAATATGAGCATTTATTAGCAGCACGGAGGATGCTTTCCTTTGTGCCTGTACAGGGGAATGAGGGTCTTCAGTTTGCTTGTGGCTATCATGACTTCCGACCATTTGCCGTTGAAGGTCGAGACAAGGTATCTTACGGCCTTTCTTATCATCAGTCCACCAGCTCGACTTTTTATGAAAACTGGCTGTATTGTATTAGGCCAAGCATGCTCGTATTCAGGAAGGGCAGCACGACTATTCTAGAGCCATACTTTCCTTACCGTTTTTCACGGAATTTTGGCTATGACCAATCAGTGCCTCCAAATGCAGACTTTGACATAGATTGCAGGCTTTGCAGGGGCCATGACACCCACCTTGTTGCAGGGAGTTGGTGGGATTATTTTTCCGAGATGGTGCTGCTGAGCAGTGTCTCCTGCCCGAGACAAGGCGAGTTGGCGGGGTTGACATCTATTATGCACGCTGGTGGTTTAAGTACAGCAATGTTTTCCGACAACTCCCACAAAAATAAGGGAAGCTGAAGAGGCTCGACTGGGCAGTACCGACCTACCGCCATTGATTGTGAAAAATTCAGTGCTTCATACCCAATTTTCAAAAATTGCAAAGGCGGTGAGGGACTTTCGCCTGCAGTGGGAGGCTCAGAACGGGGCCATTACCGTAGACCGTCGGCCATATGCGGGTGCAATTAAACCCTTGAAGCGCCCCCAGTTACTACTTCGGGGCAAGGTGAGGCCTCGGCGGATCAGCGAATGTATTTTTGGTGGACACACTTCTTGTCGGATTGTAATTATCCTCAGACTGCACCAATGGATACTCCTCTTCACCCTGAAGGCTTTACCAATGACTTGTGGCCGAAGTGGGAGCGACACCTGATCGGGTCCATCACCCGTATCGGGCCCTTTGAGTATGCCACCTTAGTTGAAAATGGCATTACCCTCGGCGATCTCTGGGAAGGCGTATCCAAGGCTGGGAAGGTGGTAGGTTTACCTCCTGAGCAAGTGGTGCTGCAGCCCTCCTTTTCGCTAGCCCCGAATGGTATGTGGTTGTGAGACACGGAAAAAATCTAAGAAATACTCTTATCGTAGATAAAAGGTAGATTTTCGTTCTTTTTGAAAAGAAACACTCCTCTGCGTAGAGAGGGTTCCGTGGGTGCGCATAGTATCAGACGATTTGGGTTCGAGTGCTGGACCTTTCCCCACTGACCGGAGTCAGTGTTGATTTACATCGGCCTAACGTCCGAACACCTTTGTTTAACTGTCAAAGAGGTCCCAAAAGACTTCTACAGAGGTTCTGATGTGGAGGGCAAGCTCACTCGAGAGACTCTCCATGACCACTCATTTACCACCAACACATAGAAACAACTAGATTAGGGCTAGGTCTGAGCAAAACCCTAAGATTTAGGAATAAAGGCGCAAATATGCGGAAGCCATAGGCATTTTTAAAGCAAGGGAAGTTTTCTGGACCCCGGGGTATTTTGGTAATTTTACCAACCCAAGGGTATTTTGGTAATTTTCCAGGCCAGGGACATTTATGAAATTTCTGGGCTGGAGTGGAAGTAGAACTGGATCTCTACTCCCCAAGGCATTGAGGCTCTTTCTGGAGGGTTTCAAGGGCTCTGAGGCCATGTTTAGGTTACAGGGGTATTTTGGTAATTTTACCAGACCCTAGACCTAGGTTTGGTATAATACCCGAGTGCTGGACTGAGCTGACAACACTTCCGGACTGAAGGAATGACAAGGGCTTCATGGAAGGCACACATTTGTCAATTTGGCCGAAGGAGGGGTATATACACAATTTTCCAAAGTCGGGGGGTTTTCTTATAATTTTCCCACCCGAGGTTACATATAAAACATGCTGAATGCTTTTATAATTCCAGTGAGTACATGAGTTGTCGGCGAGTTGTCGACTGTACAAAAGTCCGCATTAGAGCGGGAGATAGGGACGTAGTCCCAATTACAAGAGATTGCAGGGTATAACTGCAAATTACAGGACTTCGGTCTTTTACAATCCCGGGAAGGATATTTTTGTAATTTCGCCATTATAGGGGGCAGAAATACAAGACTTGGTCGTCCCGAGACGTAAAGACTTACAAACGTGGCCCGCTGAGGGGCATAATTACAAACATGGCCCACTGAGGGGCATAAACGTAAATATACCCCGTAGGGGCATAAATACAAGACCCGGGGACTTACCCCACACGGGCCAAAACAAACGAACAAATGCTTCAAGTGTCTTCCGTAGGTTGCCACTTGTGTAGTGCTCTCTCTCTTTCTTTTGGACCTCTGGGGGTCTATTTATAGAAGTGGGGAACCTCCCCGGGAGTGTTCGACCCCGTACGGGTCCAACGGGATGAAAATGACCCCGGGGAGGTCCCATTTTGAAATTTTTTTGTATCCGCGCGCGGGAGAGGAACCTCCCCGGGGTGGAGAGTCCCCGGGACGGTCCTGGACCGTCCCGGGGTCGCGGACCCCCGGGGGAACCCGCCCGGGGTCGCGGCTCCCCGGGGGGGGACCGGCCCGGGGTCGCGGTTCCCGGGGGGAACCGGCCCGGGGTCGCAGCCCCCGGGCAAGGCCTGCCCGGGGTCGCGGGCCCCCGGGGGGACCTCCCCGGGGTCGCGGGCCCCCGGGCAGGACCTGCCCGGGGTAGTGGACCCCCAGGGGACCTCCCCGGGGTCGCGAGCCCCCGGGCAGGGCCTGCCCGGGGTCGCGGACCCCGGGTGGGTCCTGCCCGGGGTCGCGCGCCCCGGGGAGGACCTCCCCGGGGTCGCGGACTCCGGGTGGGTCCCGCCCGGGTGTGTCCGACCCCGGGCGGGTCCACCCGCCTAGGAGGAGTCCCGCGCGGGATTCCTCTCGCCCCGGGCGGACCCGTCCGGGTAAGGGCGACCCCGGACGGGTCCCTCCACCCCCGGACGGGTCTACTTCTCGCGCGGATTCCATAAAAGGAGGCTCCGAGGCTCTGAAACTCCGGGTTTTCGCCGTCTCTCGTGGAGAACAACGAGAGGGAACGCCGCCTTGTTCGTTTGTCGTCTTCCTCGGGCCGTAGGCCGCTGCGGGAGGACGAGTTGTTGTCCGTGCCTCGTGATACACGTGCGAGGGACGTTGTGCTTGGTACGTAGACCTTCTTCAGCATCTCCTGCGTTGTTGTAGAAGTGTTCCTCGCTTGGGGATACACGTCCGGAAGGCAGGGACTTAATCCCGTAGGGATTTTTAATATAACCACGTGATCCTGACGATCATTGTGGCTTGTGCTTGGTTGGTGGCCATCCCCCGAGGGATTTATATCGCCACGACATGTGGGCTACAAAGCTGTAAGCTTAGGAATATCCGACGGGACGGCGATACGCCGAACAAGGTACCCCGTGTAGGAATATCCTATCGGAGGGTGATACACCGCTTCCGAAATCTTGTCACATGCGGGATTAAAATCCCGAACCTTTAGCACGATAAATTATGGGTGCAACAAATGCCCCCCACGGGACATGCGTCCAAACCGAAGGTGGGGGCGGACGGCCCGTGCATTCCGTTGCTTCTATGTCAGTCTCCGGGCTCATAGGCATGCTGGAGTTTTGTGTGACTTTCTGTAGTCTTGATGTTGTCAGTATGCTGGTTTAACTGACAATGCTTTCTCTGCTTCTGGCTTTGCAGCTTTTGCAGACATGGCTCGTTCCAGACGGAGCGGAGGGACTTCCCAGAGGTCCAGGACCAGCGGTGGAGATGATCATTATGTACGGAGGACGGACAGACCTATGCCACCATTCCCTCCTCGCAGCATCACTCCAGAGGACTTTGACGCGGTGGACCGCGGATTTACTTGGGTCGCTGAGGGCCCAATTGGAGAGACTACCACCGCTGGGGGCGTTATTGACGTCTCCTGGATTACACGGGGGCTCGGACGGTATACTTATGACCGGTCGGGCGGCTACCCGCCCCACTTTCCGCTGGACTGTCACCTTCTCCCTTTCATCCAGAGTTTCATACCGCCTGGAGTAGAGACTGACGATCCTCGGCTTCCCGAGGAGAGGCGCCGCCTGGAGCGGGCCATTTTGCTCGGGCGGGACAGTATGCATAGCACCTGCAGCTTTTCTTATCCGAGCTTCCCAGAGGGCTTTGCCCGTCAGCGACAGTTCCCTGACCAGAGGAGTCTTGGCTCCTTCAAGGAGTTTGACAGTTTTACCGTGAGGACGGCGCTATCTTCGCCAGCCACCTGGCATCTGGCCGGGCACCACAGGGCCGTGGATATTGCTATTGACGGGATGTTTCTGACTCCCACCGGCGCAGCCTGCTCACATGATGATTATGAGGCTGATTGCATGCTAGAGAGGATCTTGGCACAGAGGACCCCGAGCTGGTACGGGGGATGGGCCGTTGTCCCTTCCCATTGTTATCGCCGTGGCGCCACAGAGTGGCTGTGGGGTGTGCTGCTAGTTTACAGGACAGCACTTGACCGGGCAGGTATACGTCATGCAGTGACGGCAGCTTTGTACTCTTATCCCTGCCACACCGGACTGGTCCAGGCTCTAGCTGAGAGATTTAACAGGCGCTGGAATACTTTCATGACTGCTGAGGGGGAGACTTCACTAGACCTGTGGGCCTTCCACAGGATTTCTGGCCTCCCAGTCTGCGGACAGCCATACGAGGAGATATGCCTGGACGATTTGCATCTGAGTGCTTCGGACGGCGCAGGCCATTATTACATGCCATATTGCTTCAGATATCTGATGAAGACTTGGAGGGACCTGGCCCTCGTGGGCAAGGAGAAAGCTGCACGGACGCCGAGGGTGACTCTGAATGCATGGGTCACACATTTCTACAGCGGTCCGTACTGTTTCTACGAGGAGTTTGCTACCTCGGGGATGTCTTGGGAGCAGTGCCGCGAGGTCGAGCTCCGCTTTGCTTCACACCCTCGCCACTTACCCGCTCCGACACGGGGGTGGAATTCGAGGGAGCTGCCGCCACTGACTTATCTGGCAGCCTACCTGGCCTACTGGCTGGCCAGCTTTGTGATCCCTCATGGAGAGGAGGGGATTCTGCGGGCAGAGGTGATCTACCCGGCTTGTTTGTTGGCTTGTGGGCGCAGGCTCGCCATTGCTCCAGCCGCGTTGGCGAACATCTTTCATAGTCTTGGGGCATTGACTTCACACTCATCTCCTAGAGATAAGCATATCTTGATGCCCACCCACTATCTGAGTGCATGGGCCGGCTTGTTCTTGCCAGAGTTATCACAGAGGACCCCGGTGGATAACCCAGCAGCGCCACTTCTTTTTGCTTTTGCTGGTCATCCGGAGCAGGACTCAGTTTTGCAGCTTGCCAGTGCTCGTCGTACCTTGTCTTTCCTCCATACTAGGAGGGATGAGAGTCTGGAGTTTGATCACAGCTCTCGCTCATTCCGCCCATACACGGAGCGACAGGGTGACAATGTTGTCTGCAGGCTATCTTCCTGGGCTTTACCCTCCGACCATGCATTGGTCGATTGGGTTATTTGTGTTCGACCCAGCGTTCTGGTTTACCGCCGTTCCAGTATGGCGGTGCTTGAGCCATATTACCCGCACAGATTTGCCAGGAATTTTGGGTACGACCAGTCGATACCTCAGCATGCAGATTTTCCCTTTGCCGTTCGGCAGTACAGACAGAGGGATGTGCACCTAGTGGCGGCTTCATGGCATGACTTCCTTTCCCGGGAGGTGAAGGAGGAGTATCCCATTCCAGCACAGACACGCAGAGGTTTCTTTGATATACACTATGCGCGCTGGTGGTTTAAGCTCAGCCTTGTTTTCAGGCAGCGAGCTGATACTATTCGAGCTGCAGAGGAACGGCGCTTGAAGAAGGAGGATCTGCCTCCACTGTTTCTAGATGCGGCGTTCATCAGATCTCATTTTTCTGGGGCCGCCAAGGCCATTCATGAGATTGAGACCCGTTGGAGGGCGGATGGACTCTCGATCCCTGTTGACAGGAGTCAGTACACCGGGGCTTTGAAGCCCTTGCGGAGTGTCCCAGCTGCAGTTTCTTCTTCTAGGTCTGCCCGTCGGAGGGTAGACCCTGACCCTCTGGCCCTCTACTCCTGGTGGGAGGATCTGAAGACCTCTTGTGGTTTGAAGACCCAGTCCCAACTATCAGAAACTGTTCCAGAGGGGGCATTAGGAGGCAGTGCCTTCACAGCTTGGAGGATCCACATCATGAATGCCGTAGGCTGTGCGGGTCCCCTGGAGTATATCTCAGATTTGGAGGTGGCTACCACCCCCAATGCCATATGGACCATTGTGAGCAAGGTTGCTAAGGCCCTTGGCTTGAAGACTGAGCAGATCGTTTTGAGGCCTGAGAGGCATATTGGGGATCCAGGTATATGCTGAATTATTTGACCCTGTCTCCTTGTACTCTGCAATTCAAGGTGCTGATTTTATGCAACCCTTTCTTTTTACTTGCAGGCCATGTTTCTAGCTCAGAGGCTCGGGGGCGCGGGAAGAGGCCACGGACCGATATCCCAGAGGGTGATCCGCGGCCTACTATTCGCCTGCGCCCTGAGGAGGAGTCTCCTACTCCAGCTGAGATCTCGAGTAAGAATGGGGAATGTTTGTTTTCAATCAGTATTGCGACCTGTTTTGAAGATGTTGTAATCTGACTGTTATTTTCCCTTGTTGCTGCAGCTCCTCCTGAGGCTATGCCTACTGCGAGCTTCTCTCCTTGCCCCGGAAATGTGTTCACAGAGGCGGGGTTGGAGGTGGACGAGTCCATTCCTGACATCAGTGTGGACATTGACGGATTGGACTTCCTCGCCAATGACTATGTGCCTGTAACAGGCAATTCCCCCGCACTTGATACAGGCGGGAGCTCTGTTGCTCCGGAGGCAGGTTGGCATCTTGCATATTTAACCTTCCCTTATTCCTCCTTTCAAACAGATGAAGTATGTGCTTTAACTAATATAGCATTGCACGTTGCAGGGACCCCACGAGCTCAGACCCCTCTCCCTGCCGTTGAAGGGGGAAAGGGATCTTCTGGCGGCGAGGAGACTTCTCCGCCGTCCGGTTCTTCAGGGGAGAGAGGCCCTAGCACCTTATCAAGGACAGAGACTTCCAGCACCTCCTCCAGCGGGAGTTCTTCTTCTTCTTCTTTAAGTTCTTCTGAAGAAGGCGAACTCAGGATGAGCCCAGGTGACTTAAGATCCCTGTTTTTCTTTCTGAGCATGAAATAATGAGCTTGTCTAACTTGTCTTGCTCATTGTCGTACAGCTGCTCAGACAACCCCCTATTTGGACGAGCTTTCTAGGCTCATAGAGGTCGGCTCTTCTGCTGACCTGCCAGCTTTTGATGAAAGGGTTGGAATTCCAACTACAGAGGTTGCAATCCCTGGCAAGGAGGCATCGTCCCTGGTCATGGGACTACCGGCAGGTACTACCGGTATTGCAGAGTCTGGCCGGGTGCAGGCTTTAGGTATGCACAAAGATATTCTGTACACCATTCCAGCCACACATACTGCTGCATGTTGACATTCTGAGATGTTTTTGTTTTGAAACAGCTGGTGATCATCAGGAGGAGGGCAGCCTCCCTCGGCCCACAGAGATAGACCATACACCAGGCTCCTTTCACATGCCATCTGAAGAGCAAGGCACCGCTGACGAGGCCGCGATCTTCATTGATTCGACAGCGAAAGGTATATGGTTGTCAACTTAAGGAACTTTGTCATTCACCGAACAAGACTCCTTTCATTTGTGATAACAAGTGGATGTCTTCTTTCAGCTGTCTCTTCTCCCATGGAGGCAACTACAGGGGTTGACCCCACTGTGATTGAAGAGGAGGAACCTGTGCATGCTGGTATGTCTTCATTAAATATGAATTGCCCATTCTGCTTTTTGGTATGACCGGAGTGCTAAGACTTTCCGTTCCTTGCCTTCTTTGCAGAGAGGTCGGCGACGCCTATACCATCCACAGAGCGGGGACCGGCACTTGCTGGTGGTTGTCCACTGGTCCCTATGGAGGGATCTCCTCGTGGGCCTAGCCCAGCGAGTGAGACTATTTCAGGTAAGAGTCCTTGACATTTGTACTCTTGGAATCTTACTCTTATGACATTATTGTGGTGGTACACTCACAATCTCTCCCTCCTTTTTTTTTTTACAAACAGGGCCCCTAGAAGGAGCAGGCGTGACGCCCCTGGATTTCCCTGCCCTTGGAGTTGAGTGGCCTGACGCTCCTGCACTCGGGACGGCGCTACATGTTGCCATCGCTGACCAGCTCCTGCAGGGTCTTGATCAGTTGATCCGGGCAGACCCACTGCCCTCCGTGGAGGCCTTGAGGGCCGATCTGGTGGTATTCACCAGAAGCTACCACGGACTGGGTTTTCCCCGGGATGCATGGGCCGCGAGATTAGAGAGCTTATGGAGCGAGTTTACTCGCCTCCATCTGGCCCAGGAGCAGAGACGGAGAGCCCAGCTACGGGTCCAGGAGCAGGAGGAGCGGCTGCGTGAGCTTCAAGCCGCCAGAGCTGAGACCGACCTCCACCTTGCGAGCTTCGAGGGGGATAGCCAGAGGACCTCTCTCCGAGTAGAGGAGCTGCAGAGAGAGCTCCAGGAGGCGGCTGAGGAGCACCGTGTTGTCCAGGCGAGGGTGGAGGCCTGCCGTCGCCGATCTGAGGAGCTTCGGGAGGAGATTATCCAGGAGGAGACCCGCCTTGCGGAGTTGCAGAGGGACGCACACCATGGTTGACGAGCTCTGGCACTTTCTTGTACATAGGGCCCTTACGCTCCATTGTTTATTTGAGTTATCCCCGAGGGCTTGTCTCGGGCTCCCTTGATGACATTAATGAATAAAGGATAGAGCTTAGCATAGCTGTTTTTTGCTTCCATCCTCTTGCATGTATGTCTCTCTTTTTTCCTTTTTTTTTATCACTTTACCAGCCCTACCGCCCTTTCGGGTTTTCGCCAGGACTGGCCCCCTTTAGCTTTTTCCAGCGCGCCCTTTCGGGTTTTCACACTGAGGGGTACCCATTTTTGCCTAAGGCGCCCTTTCGGGTTTTCACCTTAGCCGGGTTAAAGCCTTTTTACCCTTGATTGCTCTTCTAACAGAAACAACCAAGTCCGCTGGGGCATCAATATTTTTTTTAACCCCAATTTTTTCTTTCTTTTTTTTTTGGGTCCTATAATGCCAAAAGGCGAGGAAAAGGTGGCACTCCCGTAGGGACGTGTGTGCCGCGGATGTGGGACAAGTGGGTAGATTTGATTGTCCGGGTGAGACGAATGAATCAAATCTGTGAGCCGAAAGGCGAAACGGGTTGGTAGCCTGAGAGGGCGTACTGAGACCGAACCCAAGAAGATAGAAACGAGCCAAACGGCGTGATGGGTTGGCAGCCCGAAAGAGCATACTGAGGCCAAGCCCGGTGTGACAAGATGGGTGGATTCGACTGTCCTAATGGACGTAATTAGCCAAATCCAAAACCGAAGGTTGACCGGGTTAGCAACCCGAAAAGGGTGTGCATATGCCAAGCCCGGTTGGAACAACAAAGGAGTTGATTTAACAGTCCAAAAGGGACATGAGGGTTAAACCTGGAGGCCGATAGACGGGATGGGTTGGCAGCCCGAAAGAGCATACATAGGCCAGACCCGAAACGATGAAAGGAAGGGATTTGACAGCCCGGGTGGGACATATAAGTCAAATCCGTGAGCCGATAGGCAAATAGGGTTGGCAGCCTGAGAGGGCATGCTGAGGCCAAGCCCGTGGGGGCAAATGAGTAAACTTGACGATCCCGGTGGGATATATGAGTCAAGTCTAAAGCCAAGAGGCGAGATGGGTTGACAGCCCGAAAGGGGCATGCAGAGGCCAGACCCAGAAGAAGAAACAGGGCGGACTTGACAGCCCTAGTGGGACGTGAGAGTCAAATCCGAAGGCCGAAAGGCGAGATAGGTTGGCAGCCCGAGAGAGCATACTGAGGCCATTCCCGATGGGACAAAGACAGGTTTGACCACCCTAATGGGACATGAAAGTCAAACTCGAAAGCCGATAGGCGAGTAGGTGGGTTGGCAGCCCGAGAGGACATGCTGAGGCCAGACCCGGTGGGACATGTGCCAGAAGGCATAAAAAGTGGGCAGCCCGAGAGAGCATACTGAGGCCAATTCCAGAAGGAAAGATGAGCCGAAAGGCATGATGGGTTGGCAGCCCGAGAGGGCGTACTGAGACCAATCCCAAGGAGGTTAGATGAGCCGAAAGGCATGAAGGGTTGACAGCCCGAGAGAGCATACTGAAGCCATTCCCTAGAATGAAACAGGAGCCGAAAGGCATGAAAAGTTGGCAGCCCGAGAGAGCATACTGAGGCCAGTCCCGGTGGGACAAGAGAGTAAGCGGGTTTAACTGCTCAGAAGAGACACGTGAGTTGAACCCGACAGCCGATAGGCGGAATGGGTCGGCAGCCCGGAGAGGCATGCAGAGGCCGAGCCCGATGGGACAAAGTATGACACCGTCAGAATGCCAGTGGGACTAGGTGTCATAGGATGACATGTAAGGTGTAGCCCTGACATCAGTATGATTTTTTGTCGAGATGGGGTGGAGTCATTGACTTAGAGCCACCCATAGAATAGACAGAGAGAGGATTTTTTTTTTCACATTACCAACCTCACCGCCCTTTCGGGTTTTCGCCGAGGCTGGCCCCCTTTAGCTTTTTCCGGTGCGCCCTTTCGGGTTTTCACACCGAGGGGTTGCCCATTTTTGCCCGAGGCGCCCTTTCGGGTTTTCACCTCGACCGGGTCTGTGGCCTTTTTACCCTCAGCCAACCGTTGAAGGCTGACTGAGTCCGCCGGGGTATCAGTATTTTTAACCCCTTTTCTTTTTTTTTTTTTTTTTTTGAACCTTCACTGAGGAGAGGTATTGTCCTGTGAGGACTGCTGCAGAAACTCTTGCGGTGGCGCATGGTAGAGCTTCATATGCTTGCCGTTGAGAGGAGGGAAGGGATTGTCTCCCTTGTGGTCAAGGACCGTATAGGCCCCTCCTTCGTAGACCTTCT
Organism: Amorphophallus konjac; assembly: GCA_022559845.1. Taxonomy (NCBI): domain Eukaryota; kingdom Viridiplantae; phylum Streptophyta; class Magnoliopsida; order Alismatales; family Araceae; genus Amorphophallus; species Amorphophallus konjac. The sequence goes on from JAHNEJ010003538.1 coordinate 21,140, forward strand.
GGATGACGTAAGGCCCACGCCAATTGGGCTGGAGTTTGCCGCTGGATCTTCCCGCGAGAACCTCCTTTTCTTTGACCATGACAAGGTCACCTTTCTTGAACGCCCGTTGCTTGACCAGCTTATCATAGGCACGTGTCATGCGGGCTTGATACACTTGCAGGTGTTTGTAGGCTTTAAGTCTTTGACCTTCAAGGTTGGACAATTCCTCAAGCCTTCTTTCAATTTCAGATTGGTCTTGGCCTGGCAATCCGGCGTGCACAGCAACGCGGTAAGATGCTAGCTCGATCTCCACAGGGACCACCGCTTCAGCTCCATAGACCAGGGAGAATGGGGAGCAACCCGTGGGGGTTTTGTAAATAGTCCGGTAGGCCCATAGGGCTTCGTGGACCTTCTCGCCCCAATCCCGTTTGCGGCCACCTACTATCTTGGATAGCAGCTTGCAGAGGGTTTTGTTGAAGGCCTCGGCTAACCCATTGGCCTGGGGATTGTAGATCGACGACGCTCTCCAATCAATATGGAACTTGGCCGCCAGAGCATAAACAGTCTTGTTCTTGAATGGCGTGCCATTGTCGGATATAATCCGACTGGGGGTGCCGAATCTGTATATGATATAGTGCCGCACAAAACGAGCAACTATCTCCCCTGTAACTTCCCGTAGTGGAACGGCTTCCGCCCATCTGGAGAAGTAATCGGTGGCAGCGAGTATGAACTTGTGCCCCTGGGACGATGGTGGGAATGGTCCCACAATATCCATACCCCACTCTGCAAACGGCCAAGTAGGCGCTGTTGGATGGAGCGGGTTAGGTGGCCGTCGAGGGACTGGGCCGAATGCTTGGCATTGGTGACATGTACGAGCGAATTGATTGCAATCTTCGTACATGGTGGGCCAGTAAAACCCTTTGAGCTTGATGCTATTTTTCATCTTAGCTCCTGCCTGGTGAGCTCCACATAATCCGGAGTGAACCTCATGCATGACAGTCTTGGCCTCCTTGGATGAAAGACAACGGAGGAGGACCGATCGGTCCTTTTCATGGACGAGCCTGAAAAGCAGATCGTCAATCAGCTGGTAGGATGTCGCCCTGCGTAGCAGTTGCACCCTCTGAGCCCGATCAGGAGGGAGCCAGCCGTTCTTTATCTTTATGATCGGCTCACGCCAATCTTCTTCTTCGGGAACAATCTCCTCTTGAATGTTGTCGACCTCATACACAGTGAGGCCGGATTCTTCGTCGAGCACACTTGGCATGAGCCTCCGGTGTCTGACTGTAATATTCAATTCTCCCTCAGGCGGGAGTTTTAGGGCTGCCGCCAACTTTGCAAGAGCATCAGCCTGAGAATTGTTGCCTCTGGGGACATGGCCTATTTCAAATAGGTAAAATTTTTCTTTGAGCCTCATGACGGCTGCGTGATAGGGGATGAGCTCCTTCTTCCGGACATCATAGACGCCCAGTACTTGTCGAATGACGAGCTGAGAATCCCCGTACACTTTGATGCACTTGATGTCCATCTCCAGTGCCAGTTGAAGCCCAATAATTAGCGCTTCATACTCTGCCTCATTATTAGTCAGTGACTTCATGAGAGCACAAGAGTTGTGGAGGATACCGCCTTGTGGAGACACAAAGACTACCCCCGCACCCGAGACATAGTCCGTAAGGCCGCCAGCTCTTTTGATTGTCCGAGAGGCACCATCAAAATATAACTCCCAATATGGGAGATCAAGGGTGAGGACGCCTGGCTCCATCTGTAGTGGGACTTTTTCAGAAGACTCCCCGATTTCTTGAGAAGGCACTAACACCTCTTCGTCGGGTAGCTCAAAGTTGAGTGGCGAATCTTCTGGCACAGGGTGCGCTGCTAAGAACTCCGCCATTCCTTGTCCCTTGATCGCCTTGCGTGGGACGAAGGTGATGTCGAACTCCATGAGGATAAGCGCCCATTTACCAAGCCTACCGGAGAGGACAGGCTGGCAGAGCAGAAACTTGAGTGGGTTGCATTTTGAGATGAGCTCCACCCGGTGGGCTAGGAGATAGTGCCTTAGCTTCTTGACAGCAAACACCAGAGCTAGGCACATCTTTTCCATGGGAGCGTACCGATGCTCAGGCCCGATCAGTTTTCGGCTGAGGTAGTACAGTGGCTGCTCCTTGCCCTCTTCATTGATCTGGGCTAGGAGAGCTCCCAAAGAGGCATCCATAGCAGCAATATATAAGATAAGGGGTTTCCCTCTGACGGGTGCCCCTAAGACTGGAGGAGTCAACAGATACTCCTTGATTTGCTCGAAGGCCTTCTGACAGTCTTCGTCCCATATGAAGGGTGCTCCTTTCTTCATCAATTTGCCGAAAGGTAGGCATCTTCCTGAGAGGTTGGAAATAAACCGCCTAATATAGGCGAGCCTTCCCTGAAGAGATCTGAGCTCTGTCAAGTTCTTGGGCGGAGGTAGTCCCCTTATGGCCTTGATTTTGTCGGGGTCGATTTCTATGCCTCGATACCTGACAATGAAGCCAAGGAACTTGCCACTGGAGACGCCGAAGGCGCACTTCATCGGGTTCATCTTGAGCTGGAATTGTCGGAGCCTTTCAAAGACTCGACGCAGGTCAGCTAAGTGATCCTCCCGCTTCTTTGTCTTAACGACCAGATCATCAACATAGCATTCGACAAGGTCATGTAGCATCTCGTCGAAGATCTTGGTCATTGCCCTTTGATAGGTTGCGCCGGCATTCTTCAGACCGAACGGCATCCTTTTGTAGTTGAAGATCCCCTTAGGAGACCGGAAAGCCGTATGGTCTTTGTCTTTGACGGCCATGCGGATTTGATTATAGCCCGACGACCCGTCCATGAAAGACAAGGCTTCGTGACCAGTGGTCATATCAACCATTGTCTCAGTGATTGGGACAGGGAAGTCATCCTTTGGGCATGCCTTATTCAAATCCCTGAAGTCGATGCAGACTCGGACTTGGCCGTTCTTCTTCTTGACAGGGACTATGTTAGCGAGCCATGCAGGGTACATGCAAGGCTCTATGAAGTCCACATTGAGCATTTTGTCAACCTCAGCATTGACCTTAGCTCCAGCTCGTGGCGCATACGCCTTTGGGCTTGCTTGACTGGCTTGACTGTTGAAAGTATTGCCAGCTCATGTTCAGCCACAGAAGGGTCGAGCCCGGGCATTTCTTTATAAGTCCAGGCGAAACAATCCCTGAACTCTTCTAAAAGCTGTCGATACGACTGCCTTTCTTCCTCACTGAGGAGAGCACTTATGAAGGTGGGACGATAGTCACTTTTGCTTCCAAGATTGATTTCGATCAACTCGTCCACAGTTGCTTGACCACCGTCTTCAAGCTCCGGTGGAGCTGGTTGGAGGTCGACGAAGTCTCCCTCGTCATCAGTGTTGGCTTCATAGACATTAAATTCTTCGAAGCACTTTTGCTCGTGGCTTGAAGCCGAAGGGCTTGCTTCATCTTGCTGATGGTTAGCAGGCTGAGCTGCTCCTTCCTCTGAGGGGTGGTCATTGTCGACTCCTGATGAAGGTGATGGTGTCGTAGACACATCAGCGGACTCCCTCACAGAGTCATCAACCTTAGGCTCAGCTTCAGCTTGCCCATTAGGGAGAGGTAGCAGTCCTATGGTGTTGACTGCAAAGTGGACCTCGAAGTCCTTCTCCTGGTCATAGCCAAGGCCCCTTGTATCTTTGCGGGAGAAGGGAGGCTGCCCGCGGACTTGTGGAGGATTCCATAGTTGGTGGAAGTATGTCGCTCGCGTAGGGTCCAGAGTTTGCGGGATGTGCTGCTTTTTACACATCTCCTTAATATGCTCTGGCATATCGTCCATCTCCTGGACTGGCTCTGGCACCACATCGGCGGGAGTATCCCAGCCGAAGTCATCTTTAGGAGGACACGGTGGGACTAAATCACCTTTGTAAAAGATGATCGGTTTGACCTCCTTGCCCTTGTTGCGTCTCCTTCTCCGTTGATAGGAGACTGCAAAGGTCTTCAACTGCTCCACCTCATACTCGTCCCGTTGGGACGAGAGCTGAAGGCACTTGGGTGGTAAGGAGATACTCCCATCAATGACCCGGCTGATAAGGTTGGCTTCAAAGTCCATACTCCGCCTTTCTGGTTGGGTCGGCTTGGAGGCGGCACTGAGGCTCAGCCTGTGCAGCTTTACCATGTCTTGGTTGACAGTGAAGAGCTGCCCTTCTTCAACTTCAGGGTCCACCTTTTGCTTCCCTTTACCTTTTAAAGGCTCGGGGATTGTTAAGGTGGGCTTCCCAAAATATAGTGAAGCATCGGCCAGATGGCACTCATTGGGATGGAACGGGGCCTGGTCTGCGAAGACCGTATGTTGCTCCCCTTCCTTGGCATATTTAATGCACTGATGCAAAGTTGAAGGAACGACCCAATTCTCATGAAGCCAAGGTCTTCCAAGCAGCATCTTGTAAGATGTATCGGAGTTGATGATATAAAATGTCGCTTGGGTGACAAAATCACCCAAGACAAGCTTGACCACAACCCGACCAAGCGCCTCCTCGGAACCCTGATTGAATCCCGAGATCTTGACATCGGTCACCTTTTGCAAATAAGGTGCCAAGTATAGAGACTTGAAAGTCTTCAAAGGCATAATGTTGACGGCTGCTCCGGCGTCCACCAGGATGCGATTCACGTCATGCCCATTGATCGTCCCCTTCATATATAAGGGACGATTATGGCACGGAGAAGACAGCAACATGTCTTTGTCCGTGAAGGAGATGTTGGCTGTGAGTGCTTCATATGCCTGGGCTTGCAACTCTGCAACATGGGCTTCATACGCCTCTGGATCTTGAAGTATCTTGACAAGAGCCTCTCTGAGGTCTTTGCTCCAGGCAATGGCTTCCCAAATAGTGACATTTGTTGGGAACCGCTTCATATGATGAATAATTTTGCGGTCTGCCCGGGCACGGGTCTTGTCAAATGGCGGAATGATTTCTGCCAAGGCCTTCGGCACCTGGCGAGACTTCTCCCGTTTAGGAGGGCGCTCCTCCGTATTCTGGCCTTCCGCATCTTCTGGAACAGCGGTGCCAAGGATTCCTCTGGAGGTGGCAAAGGTTCTTCAGGCTGGTCTTCATTAGAAGGACCTGCTGGACTTACGGGCTCGACCCTGTTGGAGGGGCCGGCTTGCTCTGACGCCTCCTCGCGCTTTGGCGACTTGGCTGGCTCCTCTTCTTCATCGGAGGAGTGATTGTGAAAGGGACACCACCCGGCTTAGCCGTTGAAGTGGGGCCTGAACCCTCTGAGGGGCTGAGGATGAAAGGGATTCCCCGAACTTGAGTTTCTGGGACAGGACCCGGCTTCTCCCCTCTGAATATTATGACCCGGTCAAGAGTCGGGAGACCTTCACGTCCACGTCCCCGGGCACGACCCCGGCCGCGTCCCCGGCCATTTCTTGCCGAGCGGCGCTGATATGTCGCCATAGGTGCCTGGCCTCCAGTGCTATCAGCCGCGGGACAATAAATATTGTCGGGTGGCGGAATCGCCACCATATTGCAGGAGAGCTCTTGCAGCATTTCCTCGAGCATCTCGACAGTGAGCTCCTCATCTTTGTAGAATAAGGAGAGCTCCTCCGGGATTGGGAAGTCTTCACCTTCTTCAAGACGGTGAACCATTTCTCGGAGCCATTGTAGAAGACGAGCTTTGCGCCCAAGCTTGTCCCAGGGAATATATTCGTCTAGAGTGACGACCCTGGTGGGATGAGGGGGAGTGTACTCCTCCAGCTCATCTATGAGCTTTTGAAGTCTTTGTAGAGGAGTTAGCTCCTTAGGAGCCTCCATAGCAGCGGCTTGCTCGGCTTGCTTCTTCAACCTCCTCTTCAAATTCTTCCTGCGATTCTTCTCCTGCTTCTTTTGGCGTACTGCCTCTTGAGAAGAAAGGGGAGTTTGCTTCGGCAGTGGGACTTGCTTGCCCCCAGAATTTTGCTTCTTGCTCCGGGCTGACTCCTTAGGAGTTTTAGCGCCACGGCTCTTTCTGGGGGCAACCTTGGTCCAATTGACCTCCTCCGGCTGAGCTTGAAAGGTGGCATTGATTGCTTGAGCAATTATTTCAGGAGGCAACTCCTGGAACTCTGCCAGTCCACAGTAGGGCCTCTGGGAGCTTTGTAGTTCCACCGACTCTGTTTGGTCTGGTGGGTTGGCTTGCTTGAGCTGCTGAGGCCTTTCTACAATTGGCGGCCTTGCTGAGCTGACAGAGGCCTTAGCCGGGATCTTTGCGGGCTCAAGGGGTTGAGTCCTTTCCCCGACTAATGGCCTTGCTGACTTGGCAGGAGCTTTGGCTGAAGGCTCTGACGCCTTGGCTTTGCCTTTGTTGTCTGGCCGAGAGTTCTCTCTTAGGACGATGCCAGGCTGACTCGACTGGGACGGACCTTGGAACTCTCTCCCACAGCTTGGCTTCCTGGGTTCTGGACCTTAGGCCCTTTATAGGTGGCCGTGGCCTTGCCTTTAGTGAGTAATGGGAATTCATCATTTTCCGTAGGCTCACTTGGCCGGACTAATCGGGAGAAAGCTTCAGTTTCTCGCCGGGCCTGCTGGAGTGTCTCCCTGGCGGCCTCTGCAAGGCGTAACCTTGTCATGGAATTCCCCTGATGATCGACAACCCCTCTCTGGATGAGGGCTTCAATGAAGTCTTGAACCTCTGGGCATTGCCGAGTGGGGTGAGACACCCTTGCATGATACTTGCAATAACGGGGGTGACTCTTGGCCGTCTCATTGTAATAAGACGGCGGGTCATGTGTCAACACCCAACCCTCCTCCAGAAGCTTGTCAAAAATCTTCTCAGTGTCCTCCTTGGGAAAGAACACTGGTGAGAAGGTCGCCACCCTGGATACCAGAGTGTGGACTTGGGCGATTGGGAACCTGGCTCCCTGGGAACTAACTCCCTCCTCCTGCGGCTCGGGGAACTGGAAGGCTGCTGCAGCGTGAATGACGTTGACGGAGAAGTGAAGACTCCTTCGTGCATGCGGCTGCGGTGGGTCGACTAGAAATTCGCCCATATCCACCTTCCCTCGCCTGATTAAGTCTTCGGCGAGGTCCTTGAATGGCTCACAGTTGTGGATAACATGACCAACAACTTCATGATATGGGCAATAGCCCTGATGAAAAGCAGCACCTGGCGTCTGCTCCACGGGTGACGGGGTAATCAACCCCGCCTGCTGACATGCGAAGAAGATATTGGGAGTTTTCTCCAAAGGGAAGGAGTATAACTTCTCTGGGAGCTCGACTTGAAGTGGAGCCTCCATGTCTTCGGGTGAGTCCTCCTCGTCTTCAGAGAGCCAACCCCTGAGCAGGGCCTGACCCATGGGTGATACACCCGCCTCCCGTATGTGGACTGGAGCTAACCCCCTGGCAAATGGGCCAAAAGGGAAGGTGGACAACTGCTGATCAATGCTCTCTAGGAACTGCAGCAAGCGCCTTTGTTCCAGTTGCAACTGTCGGACTTCCCCTCGGATCTTCCGGATGGTCCTCCGCAGTGCTAAACATTCTGGGAATGGAGGAGGAGTGGCTCTGGGACCATCATTGGGCTGTCGACTTGAGGGCCCGGCTTGGGAGGCATTGGAGCATCGCCACCATATGGACCACGTTAGCCGACCGGTTCGATCGGCTCCAGGGATGAGGCTGGGGTGGGTCGACTGCATGGTCCTGCATATTTACCAAGCCCTTCTGAATGAGCTCTTCTGCTATATTCTTGAAAACATAGCAATCCCCGATGGCGTGACCCAACCTCCGGTGATACACACAATAGGTTGGATCATCGGTCTTGTCCACCTCCGCGGGCTTCCGCGGATCCGGCAGAGTGACGAGCTGCTCCTTCATACATAGATCAAAGAGCATCTTAGTATGTTCCTTTCTGAAGGAATAAGGCGTCTTCATGTTCTCCGCTAAGAAAGACACATTTGTCTTATCACCAGACTTCTTGCCTTTCCCTTTGGACTTTCCTTCCCCTTTATCTCCATTCGTCGGGGAAAAGTCCACGGCATTCACCTCTTTACCACTAGCCAGACGGTCTTTGGAGGGTTTGCCTTTTGTAGAGGCTTGTGCAGGGTGATCAGCGAAGAACATCTCAATCTCCGTCACGACCGTGTTGAGCTGGTCGAAGCCTCTGATATTGGAGCCCATAAGCTTTTCGCTGACTTCTGTCGAGAGACCCCTACGGCAGATGGTGATCGCATCTTCAGGCGTCGGAGGATTATCGCAGTGCATGCTGACGTCCCTCCATCGCTTGATGAAGTCCAATGTTGTTTCGCCCTTCTTCTGTCGAAGGGAACAAAGCTCTGCTAAGGAGACTTTGCGTTCGACCATTTGGAAACGGTCGACAAACTTCTTCTGCATATCAGCCCAATCAGATACTGAGTTGGGCTTTAACCTTGAATACCATTGGAAGGCGGTGCCAGTCAAAGACGTGGCAAAATACCGCAGCAAGTATGCCTCTTCCAAGGCTAATTCACCCATGGCCGTCATGTAATAGGCCAGGTGTTCATGCGGAGAGCCCTGCCCGTTGAACTTCTGGAGTTTCGGGGCCTTCGGGCAATCTGGTGGAAGCTTCTTGAATTGATGATGGAGGGGATATGGCACGCTGTACAAATCAACGGTAGCCACACCCTCGCCATGTTCAGCGAACTTCGCTTCCACGATGCAGCCGTTAAATACTGATTGAAAACGGTATGTTTCAATCAGTATTGCTCTTAGTATGTTCCTTTCGAGTCAGAAAGATCTTAGCACGTTCCAAGATTGATTTTTGTCTATTCTATGGGTGGCTCTAAGTCAATGACTCCACCCCATCTCGAAAAAAATCATACTGATGTCAGGGCTACACCTTACATGTCATCCTATGACACCTAGTCCCACCGGGCGTGCCAGTCTGTGAGACACGGAAAAAATCTAAGAAATACTCTTATCGTAGATAAAAGGTAGATTTTCGTTCTTTTTGAAAAGAAACACTCCTCTGCGTAGAGAGGGTTCCGTGGATGCGCATAGTATCAGACGATTTGGGTTCGAGTGCTGGACCTTTCCCCACTGACCGGAGTCAGTGTTGATTTATATCGGCCTAACGTCCGAACACCTTTGTTTAACTGTCAAAGAGGTCCCAAAAGACTTCTACAGAGGTTCTGATGTGGAGGGCAAGCTCAGTCGAGAGACTCTCCATGACCACTCATTTACCACCAACACATAGAAACAACTAGATTAGGGCTAGGTCTGAGCAAAACCCTAAGATTTAGGCATAGAGGCGCAAATATGCGGAAGCCATAGGCATTTTTAAAGCAAGGGAAGTTTTCTAGACCCCGGGGGTATTTTGGTAATTTTACCAACCCAATGGTACTTTGGTAGTTTTTCAGGCCAGGGACATTTATGAAATTTCTGGACTGGAACGGAAGTAGGATCGGGTTCCGGACTCCCCAAGGCATGGAAGCCGTTTCTGGAGTGTTTCAAGGGCTCTGAGGCCATTTTTAGGTCATAGGGGTATTTTGGTAATTCTACCAGACCCTAAACCTAGGTTTGAGATGATACCCGAGTGCTGGACTGAGCTGACAACACTTCCGGACTGAAGGAATGACAAGGAGCTTCAGGGAAGGCACACATTTGTCAATTTGGCCGAAGGAGGGGTATATACACAATTTTCCAAAGTCGGGGGGGGGGGGGGGTTTCTTATAATTTTCCCACCCGAGGTTACATATAAAACCTGCTGAATGCTTTTATAATTCCAGTGAGTACATGAGTTGTCGGCGAGTTGTCGACTGTACAAAAGTCCGCATTAGAGCGGGAGATAGGGACGTAGTCCCAATTACAAGAGATTGCAGGGTATAACTGCAAATTACAGGACTTCGGTCTTTTACAATCCCGGGAAGGATATTTTTGTAATTTCGTCATTATAGGGGGCAGAAATACAAGACTTGGTCGTCCCGAGACGTAAAGACTTACAAACGTGGCCCGCTGAGGGGCATAATTACAAACATGGCCCACTGAGGGGCATAAACGTAAATATACCCCGTAGGGGCATAAATACAAGACCCGGGGACTTACCCCACACGGGCCAAAACAAACGAACAAATGCTTCAAGTGTCTTCCGTAGGTTGCCACTTGTGTAGTGCTCTCTCTCTTTTGGACCTCTGGGGGTCTATTTATAGAAGTGGGGAACCTCCCCGGGAGTGTTCGACCCCGTACGGGTCCAACGGGATGAAAATGACCTCGGGGAGGTCCCATTTTGAAATGTTTTTAGTCCGTGCGCGGGAATGGAACCTTCCCGGGGTGGGAGGTCCCCGGGACGGTCCTGGACCTCCCCGGGGTCGCGAACCCCCGGGGGGGACCTGCTCGGGGTCGCGACCCCCCCGGGCAGGACCCCCCCACGGGACATGCGTCCAAACCGAAGGTGGGGGCGGATGGCCCGTGCATTCCGTTGCTTCTATGTCAGTCTCCGGGCTCATAGGCATGCTGGAGTTTTGTGTGACTTTCTGTAGTCTTGATGTTGTCCGTATGCTGGTTTAACTGACAATGCTTTCTCTGCTTTTGGCTTTGCAGCTTTTGCAGACATGGCTCGTTCCAGACGGAGCGGAGGGACTTCCCAGAGGTCCAGGACCAGCGGTGGAGATGATCATTATGTACGGAGGACGGACAGGCCTATGCCACCATTCCCTCCTCGCAGCATCACTCCAGAGGACTTTGACGCAGTGGACTGCGGATTTGCTTGGGTCGCTGAGGGCCCAATTGGAGAGACTACCACGACCGGTGGCGTTGTTGACGTCTCCCGGATTACACGGGGGCTCGGACGGTATACTTATGACCGGTCGGGCGGCTACCCGCCCCACTTTCCGCTGGACTGTCACCTTCTCCCTTTCATCCAGAGTTTCATACCGCCTGGAGTAGAGACTGACGATCCTCGGCTTCCCGAGGAGAGGCGCCGCCTGGAGCGGGCCATTTTGCTCGAGCGGGACAGTATGCATAGCACCTGCAGCTTTTCTTATCCGAGCTTCTCAGAGGGCTTATATTTTGATGCTCAGATGGTAGTCCTCCCGTGCAGAATTACAAAAATTTATCGTGCTAAAGGTTCGGGATTTTAATCCCGCATGTGACAAGATTTCGGAAGCGGTGTATTGTCGACTGTACAAAAGTCCGCATTAGAGCGGGAGATAGGGACGTAGTCCCAATTACAAGAGATTGCAGAGTATAACTGTAAATTACAGGACTTCGGTCTTTTACAATCCCGGGAAGGATATTTTTGTAATTTCGCCATTATAGGGGGCAGAAATACAAGACTTGGTCGTCCCGAGACGTAAAGACTTACAAACGTGGCCCGCTGAGGGACATAATTACAAACATGGCCCACTGAGGGGCATAAACGTAAATATACCCCGTAGGGGCATAAATACAAGACCCGGGGACTTACCCCACACGGGCCAAAACAAACGAACAAATGCTTCAAGTGTCTTCCGTAGGTTGCCACTTGTGTAGTGCTCTCTCTCTCTTTTGGACCTCTGGGGGTCTATTTATAGAAGTGGGGAACCTCCCCGGGAGTGTTCGACTCCGTACGGGTCCAACGGGATGAAAATGACCTCGGGGAGGTCCCATTTTGAAATGTTTTTAGTCCCCGGGTGGGTCCCGCCCGGGTGCGTCCGACCCCGGGCGGGTCCACCTGCCTAGGAGGAGTCCCGCGCGGGACTCCTCTCGCCCCGGGCGGACCCGTCCGGGTAAGGGCGACCCCGGACGGGTCCCTCCACCCCCGGACGGGTCTACTTCTCGCGCGGATTCCATAAAAGGAGGCTCCGAGGCTCTGAAACTCCGGGTTTTCGCCGTCTCTCGTGGAGAACAACGAGAGGGAACGCCGCCTTGTTCGTTTGTCGTCTTCCTCGGGCCGTAGGCCGCTACGGGAGGACGAGTTGTTGTCCGTGCCTCGTGATACACGTGCGAGGGACGTTGTGCTTGGTACGTAGACCTTCTTCAGCATCTCCTGCGTTGTTGTAGAAGTGTTCCTCGCTTGGGGATACACGTCCGGAAGGCAGGGACTTAATCCCGTAGGGATTTTTAATATAACCACGTGATCCTGACGATCATTGTGGCTTGTGCTTGGTTGGTGGCCATCCCCCGAGGGATTTATATCGCCACGACATGTGGGCTACAAAGCTGTAAGCTTAGGAATATCCGACGGGACGGCGATACGCCGAACAAGGTATCCCGTGTAGGAATATCCTATCGGAGGGTGATACACTGCTTCCGAAATCTTGTCACATGCGGGATTAAAATCCCGAACCTTTAGCACGATAAATTATGGGTGCAACACCCGGCTGATGAGGTTGGCTTCAAAGTCAACATTCCGCCTTTCTGGTTGAGTCGGCTTGGAAGCAGCACTGAGGCTCAGCCTGTGCAGCTTTACCATATCTTGGTTGACAATGAAGAGCTGCCCTTCCTCAACTTCATGGCCCACCTTTTGCTTCCCTTTGTCTTTTAAAAACTCGGGGATTGTTAAAGTGGGCTTCCCAAAATATAGTGAAGCATCGGCCAGATGGCACTCATTGGGGTGGAACGGGTCCTGGTCTGCGAAGACCGTATGTTGCTCCCCTTCCTTGGCATATTTAATGCACTGGTGCAGAGTTGAGGGAACAACCCAGTTTTCATGCAGCCAGGGTCTTCCAAGCCGCATCTTGTAAGATGTGTTGGATTTGATGATATAAAATGTCACTTGGGTGACAAAATCGCCCAAAGCTAGCTTGACCACAACCCGACCAAGCGCCTCCTCGGAACCCTGATTGAATCCCGAGATCTTGACATCAGTCACCTTTTGCAAATAAGGCGCCAAGTATAGAGACTTGAAAGTCTTCAAAGGCATGATGTTGACGGCTGCTCCGGTGTCAACCAGGATGCGATTTACGTCATGCCCATCGATCGTCCCCCTCATATATAAGGGACGATTATGGCACGGAGAGGATAACAACATGTCTTTGTCCGTGAAGGAAATGCTGGCTGTGAGTGCCTCGTATGCCTGAACCTGCAGTTTAGCAACATGGGCTTCATAGGCCTCTAGATCTTGGAGTATCTTAACAAGAGCCTCCCTGAGGTCTTTGCTCCAGGCAATGGCTTCCCAAATAGTGACATTGGTTGGGAACCGCTTCATATGATGGATGATTTTGCGGTCTGCCCTGACACGGGTCTTGTCAAATGGCGGGATGATCTCCGCCAGAGCCTTCGGCGCCTGGCGAGGCTTCTCCCGCTTAGAAGGGCGCTCCTCCGCATTCTGGCCTTCCGCATCTTCTTGGAACATCGGTGCCAAGGCTTCCTCCGGAGGTGGCAAAGCCTCATTATGGTGGTCTTCATTAGAAGGACTGGCCTGGCTCGCGGGCTCGACCCTGTTAGAGGGGCCGGCCTGCTCTGACGCCTCCTCGCACTTTGACGATTTGGTTGGCTCCTCTTCTTCATCGGAGGAGGTGATGGTAAAAGGAACGCCACCCGGCTTAGCCGTTAAGGTGGGGCCTGGACCCTCTGAGGGCCTGAGGATGAAAGGGATTCCCCGAACTTAGGTTTCTGGGACAGGACCCGGCCTCTCCCCTCTGAATATTATGACCCGGTCGAGGGCCAGGGGACGTCCACGTCCTCGGCCACGACCTCGTCCACGTCCCCGGCCATTTCTTGCCGAGCGACGCTGATATGTTGCCATAGGAGCCTTGCCTCCAGTGCTATCAGCCGTGGGACAGTAAATGTTGTCAGGCGGCGGGATCGCCACCATGTTGCAGGAGAGCTCTTGCAGCATTTCCTCGAGCATCTCGACAGTGAGCTCCTCATCTTTGTAGAATAAGGAGAGCTCCTCCGGGATTGGGAAGTCTTCACCTTCTTCAAGACGGTGAACCATTTCTCGGAGCCATTGCAGAAGACGGGCTTTGCGCCCAAGCTTGTCCCAGGGAATATATTCGTCTAGAGTGACGACCCTGGTGGGATGAGGGGGAGTGTACTCCTCCAGCTCATCTATGAGCTTTTGAAGTCTTTGTAGAGGAGTTGGCTCCTTAGGAGCCTCCATAGCAGCTGCTTGCTCGGCTTGCTTCTTCAATCTCCTCTTCAAATTCTTCCTACGGTTCTTCTCTTGCTTCTTTTGCCATGCTGCCTCTTGAGAAGAGAGAGGAGTTTGCTTCGGCAGTGGGACTCGCTTGCCCCCAGAATTTTGCTTCTTACCCCGGGCTGGCTCCTTAGGAACCTTAGTGCCACGACTTTTTCTGGGGGCAACCTTGATCCAATTAACCTCCTCCGGCTGAGCTTGGAAGGTGGCATTGATTGCCTGAGCAATTATTTCAGGAGGTAACTCCTGGAACTCTGCCAGTCCACAGTGGGGCCCCTGGGGGCTTTGCGGTTCCACCGACTTTATTTGGGCTGGTGGCTGGGCTTGCTTAAGCTGTTGAGGTCTTTCTACAATTGGCGGCCTCGCTGGGTTTATAGAGGCTTTAATTGGGGTCTTCGCGGGCTCAAGAGATTGAGTCCTCTCCACGACTAATGGCCTTGCTGACTTGGTAGGAGCTTTGGCTGAAGGCTCTGATGCCTTGGCTTTGCCTTTGTTGTCTGGCCGAGAGTTCTCTCTTATGATGATACTAGGCGGACTCAACCTGGGAAGGACCCTGGGACTCTCTCCCACGGCTTGGCGTCCTGGGTTCTGGACCTTAGGCCCTTTATAGGTGGCCTTGCCTTTAGTGAGTAGTGGGAATTCATCATTTTCCGCAAGCTCACTTGGTCGGGCTAATCGGGAGAAAGCCTCAGTTTCTCGCCGAACTTGTTGGAGAGTCTCTCTGGCGGCCTCTGCAAGATGTAACCTTGTCATGGAGTTCCCCTGAGTATCGACAACCCCTCTTTGGATGAGGGCTTCAATGAAGTCTTGAACCTCTGGGCATTGCCGAGTAGGGTGAGACACCCTTGCATGATACTTACAATAGCGAGGGTGACTCTTGGCCATCTCATTGTAATAAGACGGCGGGTCATGTGTCAGAACCCAGCCATCCTCCAGAAGTTTGTCAAAAATCTTCTCAGTGTCCTCCCTTGGGAAAGAACACTAGTGAGAGGGTCGCCACCCTGGATACCAGAGTGTGGATTTAGGAGACTGGGAACTGGCTCCCTGGGAACTAGCTCCCTCCTCCTGCTGCTCAGGGAACTGGAAGGCTGCTGCAGCATGGATAACATTGACGGAGAAATGAAGGGTCCTCCGTGCATGCGGCTGTGGTTGGTTGACCAAGGATGCCCCCATATTGATCTTCCCTCGCCTGATTAAGTCTTCAACAATGTCCTTAAACGGCTCACAGTTGTGGATGAAATGGCCAACAACTTCATGATACGGGCAATAGCCCTGATGAAAAGTAGCACCTGGTGTCTGCTCCATGGGTGACAGGCTTATCAGTCCCGCCCGTTGGTATGCGAAGAAGATGTTTGGAGTCTTCTCGCAAGGGAATGAATATAACTTCTCCGGCAGCTCGACTTGAAGTGGAGCCTCCTCGCCTTCCGGTGAGTCCTCGTCTTCGGATGAATCTGAGGACTCTTCAGAGAGCCTGAGCGGAGTCCGGCCAGTGGGTGATACACCCGCCTCCCGTATGTGGACCGAAGCTAACCCCCTAGCAAATGGGCCAAAGGGGAAAGTGGACAGCTGTTGATCAATGCCCTCCAGGAACTGCAGCAGGTGGCTCTGTTCTAGTTGTAATTGTCGAATTTCCCTCATATTTTTCGAATGGTTCTCCGCAGTGCTAGACATTCGGGGAATAAGGAAGGAGCTGCCCCCGGGCCAGTGTGGGACTGTTGATTTGAAGGCCCGGCCTCGGAGGCGTTAGAGCTCGAGACCATCGCCACCATATGAACCACATTAGCCAACCGGTTCGATCGGCTCCAGACATGAGGTTGGGGTGGGTCGACTGCATGGCCCAGCATATTACCAAGCCTTTTTGAATGAGCTCTTTTGCTATATTCTTGAAGACGTAGCAGTCCCCGATAGCATGACCCAACCTTCGGTGATACACACAATAGGTAGGATCATCTGTCTTATCCACCTCTGTTGACTTCCGCGGATCCGGCAGGGTGATGAGCTGCTCTTTCATGCATAGATCAAAGAACATTTTAGTATGCTCTTTCCTGAAGGAATAGGGCGTCTTCATGTTCTCCGCTAACCGAGACGTGCTTGCTTTGACATCAGGCTTCTTGCCATTGCCTTTACATTTTCCTTCTCCTTTTTCTCCATTGGTCGGGGAGAAATCTACAGCATTTACCTCCTTGCCGCTAGCCAGACGGTCTTTGGAGGATTTGCCTTTGGCAGAAGCTTGTGTAGGATGGTCAGCAAAGAACATCTCAATCTCCGCCACCACTGTATTCAACTGGTCAAAGCTTCTGATATTGGAGCCCAGAAGCTTTTCACTGACTTCTGCGGAGAGACCCCTGCGGCAGATGGTGATCGCATCTTCAGGCATCGGAGGGTTATCGCAGTGCATGCTGACGTCCCTCCATCGCTTAATGAAGTCCAATGCTGTTTCACCCTTCTTCTGTCGAAGGGAACAAAGCTCTGCTAGGGAGACTTTGCGTTCGACCATTTGGAAGCGGTCGACAAACTTCTTCTGCATATCAGCCCAATCAGATACTGAGTTGGACTTTAACCTTGAATACCACTGGAAGGTGGTGCCAGTCAAGGATGTGGCGAAATACCGCAGCAAATATGCCTCTTCCAGGGCTAATTCACCCATGGCCGTCATGTAATAGGCCAGGTGTTCATGTGGGGAGCCCTGCCCATTAAACTTCTGGAGTTTCGGGGCTTTCGGACAATCAGGCGGAAGCTTCTTGAATTGATGGCGGAGGGGATAAGGCACGCTGTACAAATCAACGGTGGCCACTCCCTCCCCATGTTGAGCAAACTTCGTCTCTACAATGCGTTCAATCATTTGCTTCTGCGCCATGAGACTTTATGTAGCAGGAGTAGCAGATGACCGCGCATTGGCTCCAGGCGGCGGGACTTCAAAGTCCACCGCCAGTGGGAATCTTGTAGCAGTGACAGAGGCGTTGGCTGCTGCTGGAATGGGAGAAGGCTGCTGCTCCATTCCAGTGGGTGCCACGTGAGGCGGGGCAGGAGCCTCCTTTTCGCGCAAGAGCGATTGTACCAGGTTCTTGAGCTCTTGGTTCTCCCGTCGAAGCTCTTCCAATGTGGGGGCCCGTGGCTCTTCCCCCAACTCTTCTTCGTGCCGGGAGTGACTGTCCTCATCAACACTGTGGACGTCTTCCTGGCACGCTTCCTGCCGTGCCGGCTCGGGTTGAGATGTACCAACAGCCGGCGCATGCTGCGTCTGCGCTAGAATCCGGGAGACCGGCCTTGACTTCCTCAAATATTGGATAGGTTGGTCAAGCTCTCCCGAGGTGTTCTCGGGCTGTTTGTCGCCGGAGGTGGCGTAACAGGTGAACACTTTGACGGTGTCATCGGTCACCTGGACCACCCGCTTTTTCTTGGGCGGTTGTCGCTCCGGCTTGGCCGGCCTCCCAAGTCTGTCAAAGACAGACACTCGGGATATAGATGCTTGAGGAGAGCGATCCTCCTCCGTGTGCGTGGAACCGGCCCACGGGGAGGTCGGCCGCACCTTCTTGCCAGCTCCTCGGCGCTTTTGCCCCCGTAGGGGTTGAGATGTAAACCTCGCAGACGTCGAGGCCTCAGTGCTTGGCGGACTCCGCATCCGCTGAAGCTCCGACATGCGAAAGGGCTCCTCCGCCCTCGCGCGCCTTATAATCCGGGCCTCCTCCTTGGTGACCCAGATCTTCTTCAGATGGAGCTGACGCTCCTCCACTTTGTTTCCCCCTGTCCTTGACCGGGCAACTCGTGGCTTGGGCCGTTGCAGAGGGCCCTGGGTTGCCGCCGGTACAGCAGGCTTCTTCTTCTTCACTCCGTCCTCCCGAACTTGCCGAAGGAGCTCGAAGCGGTTGGAGGTAGGAATGGTCGGGACATGACGATCCCGTGGCACGATTGGCTCGCCTCTATCGAGCCGGATGCGGATGTCTCCGACAATTACAGTCTTGCCGAAGCGAGAGACAGCCGCTTCGGGCTTTAAACCCTTGCGGCTACGGCGTTGCCCCCGTTGAGCAGGGGTGGCGGTGGTGGCGCCCGCCATAGGCGTGGCGTCATCCTGACGACGGCGGCGTTGCCCCCGTTGAGTAGGGGCGGTACCTCTGAGGGTAGCCACAGTGGAGTTAGGGCCGTGACGGCGACGGCGTTGCCCCCGTTGAGCAGGAGCAGCACCGACAGTAATCTGGTTGACCAAGAAAACTCGGTCGTTTGCTGAGACAAAGGGCCTGACACCCTTGGTCTGTGAAAAGTTGGCCGGACGAAGCCGGCCGACTGCTGCAATTGAGGGTCTGGCACCCTCAGAAGCTTGCTTGTTTGTCGAGCAGACTCGACCAATTGTTGAAGCCGAGGGCCTGACACCCCCGACGGCTGGCTTGTTGATCGGGCGGACCCAGCTAGTGGACCGGACTGACCCGGCCAGCTGCTGGGGCCGAGGGCCTAACACCCCCGACGGTTGTCTTCGCGACCGGGCGAACCCGATCAGCTGAAGCGGAAGGCCTGACGCCTTCAGTAATCTTCTTGACCGAATGAACCCGGCCAGTTGATGGAGCCGAGGGTCTGACACCCCCAGTAGCAGCCTTGTTGACCGGACTATCCTGGCCAGTGGCTAGGGCCGAGGGGCTAACACCCCCGACAGTTGTCTTCTTGACCGAGCGGACCCGGCCAGTTGCTGCAGTAGAGGGCTTGACACCCTCAGCGATTCTCTTCTTGACCGGGCGGACCCGGCCAGTTGATGGGGCCGAGGGCCTGACGCCCCCGACAGTTGTTGCAGGCATGGCTGAACTGGCTTCAGCCACCGGTACCACGCCCAAGAAGAAGGGCGAGCCGACAACAGGTGGGAAGTCGCCGAAGACCAGTGGGGTTGCCAGGAATCCGAGCCTGGCGTGATTGGCGACGATCTCGGGGCCGTAGGTAACGGTAGCCAATTTTCCCAGGCCAGGGGCACTCTGGTAATTTTTGGGCTGGAATGGAGGTAGGACCAGGTTCCTGACTCCCCAAGACGTTGAGGCTCTTTCTGGAGAGTTTTAGGGGCTGCTAGGTCATTTCTAGGTCACAAGGGTATTTTGGTAATTTTACCGAACCTTAGGTGGATCCAAGTGTCGGACTGAGCTGACAACACTCTTGGACCGAAAGAATGACAAGGGGCTTCATAGAAGGCGCGCATTTGTCAACTTAGCCGAAGGAGGGGTATAAATACAATTTTTGGAAAGCCGGGGCTTTTCTTATAATTCCCCCCCCAAGGAGATGCCCGGTGTATGCTGGGTGCTTTTATAATTCCAGTGAGTACAAGAGTTGTCGGCGAATTGTCGACTGTACAAACGTCCGCGTTGGAGCGGGAGATAGGGGTGTAGCCCCAATTACAAAAGTTGCAGGGTATAACTGCAAATTATAGGACCTTGGTCTTTTACGGTCCCGGGGAGGACGTTTTTGTAATTCCGCCATCGTAAGGACAGAACCACCTGACTTAGTCGTCCCGGGACGTAAAGACTTACAAAACATGGCCCGCTGAGGGGCATAATGACAAACATGGTCCACTGAGGGGCGTAAATATAAATATACCCCGTAGGGGCATAAATACAAGACCCGAGGACTTACCCCACACGGGTCGAAACAAACGAACAAACTCCAAATGCGGGATGCTCCGAGTGAGAGAAGTGATTCGTACGTACGTAGGTTGATCCCCTGTATCTCCCTGGACCCTTAGGGTCTATTTATAGAAGGCGGGAGGGCCCAGAGGGGTCAAACGAATAAATTTGCCCCAATTCTGTCAAGGTGGGGTGGCAAAAAGTCATTTTGACCCCTCTGGCCACCAAAAAAGGCCAAATGACCCCTCTGAGGGGGTTAAAAATTTCATTTTTTTTTTGTTTGTTTTTTTTGAAACCCGGACCCCGGAGGGGGGCGGACCCAGGCGGGGTCGCGCGGCCCCGGGACTAGCGCGACCCGGCGGGGTCGCGCGACCCCGCTGGGTCCCAGTGGGGCCGCGGCCTCCCTTTTGACCCGGGAGGGGTCGTTTGACCCCCGGGCGTGCTTCTTGGCTCCTCTTCGCGCCGTTTCGCTCCGTTTTCGTCGTCCCGGGTTGGAGAAGAGCCGTGGTGGAGCTATATATCTCGGGGAGATCGCTCCTTCGCCGCGTGGCAACATCGCGTCCGCAGAGGGAGCATTGTTTGTTTGTCTGGTCGTTCGTCACCGCATAGGGAGGAACCTTTGCGCCCGTCTGTGCCGTGTGATACACTTGCTCGGCTACCCTGACCGGTATACGCATGAATCTTCCTCGCCAATCTTCTTGCTGTGACGTCGACCATAATATTGTCTGGTCGAGAGACCTTGAATTACGGAGATACTCCGTAGTCCGACGGTGTCGACGATACGTCGTGCTTCTCGTCGAACGTTGCATAGCAACAATTCTTTGATTTAATTCAAGATAATTTTCGGGTGCAACATTTATCTATAAAAAATATATAATTACTTCAACTTAGCAAGATAGTGAAAACAAAAATTTCCATCTATATATTTAAACTTTGCTTCTTACCCATGTCAAAATTCTCTAATTATATTCTTTATTGAGTGCTTCTGTAACTTTTTTCCTAAATGGGACTTTGGTGGGAATCAATATCTGCATTGCAGTGATTGAAATAGGGAATCAATATCCAACATATACAACTACAATTCCGACAAAAGGTTAATAAATTGAAAGAATAGAAAGAATCTTACCAGTCGGACAAACAAAAGTGAAATCAACTGGGTAGAAAAATAGAATCACATATTTCTTGCCAATATAATCAGAGAGCTTGACCTGCGATAGTGAACAACTAATTAGGTTCAATATGAAATCAGATGTTCATTTTCTATCTTCTGAAAGCATTTAGAATCGTAATTCTAAATTTACGGATGGGAGCTTTCACAATGGGTAATAAGAATTATTTAGAATAGACATTATCTTCCTACATGGATAACCAAAAAGTTCTGGTTGAAGATTTCAAAAAAAAGAAAGTTCTATTTTTAACAATTCAGATGGACTAGCCATGAATAAACTAAATGTTGCATATAGAAAAATGATAAAAAAATATAGAATGACTCAAGATAAAAAGTTGTTCCCAAAAAACTTCGGAGATAAAAGAAACATCAGATCCACTCAGACCACTCATATACCGTGATGAACTCCTTGTCAAAAATTGCTTCAGCTTCAAAATTAGGGACGGTTTCCGACGAGCGAGAACTAGCTCTATATTATATTATCGAAATAAAAAATCACAAATATGAATAACTGAGGGGAAGAATCAGGTTAAACTATTGAGGATTTGAGGTATGCAAAATGCCCGTGATTGGGAATACACCAAGTAAGAATTAAACAGAAAGACAAAATCAAAGCTCTTAAACAAATGCTTTCAATAAAATCCTATGGTAAAGCCCTACAATTCTAGAAAAAGTCATTAAATAGATAACAAGAGAACCGAGCAAGGGGAAAAACTCACCGCATTGACAGAGAAGCTCTTCCGGGTGGAGTGAGGCCGAGGGTCGATCCGATTGGATGTGCGGATCGGAGAGACTTATTGCAAATCGACCTTGTGTATAGCCCCACGGTCGTCCTTTTTTTTTTCCCTTTCTGCTCAACCGTGAAAACAACCAACACAGAGTTTCTCAGTCGCAATACATACTCTGTTCCTTTTACGGTTTTAGTTGTGCTGCATTTGTTCTCTTTTACAGTTTCTCAGCAAAGGCTTTAGGTTTTCAACTTGCAAAAGCTAATCTTGATCGTTGATTTAATTGATCGTACGGTAAACAACTACAGCAAATAACGTGGTGAACCTGGTAGAAAGATGTGTGTGTACAGTGTAAAGGTGGGTCATATATAGGGCACCGGGTAGAAATGTAATGATCTCAAAAAATAAGGGGGCAAATTTAAAGATCTCAAAAGAAATTTACGGAGATCAAGGGGGGGCAATTGCCCCCCCTTGCCCCCCTGGCTCCGCCACTGTTGACAGGTGTGCATGCGTATCTTCCCCTTAATTTTTCTTGTTGCGACGTCGCTTGCGATTGTATGGTCGGGTCGATGAACCCCTAAGTTGTGGAGATACTCCGCAGTCCGCGACGTCAACGCTACGCCGTATTTTTCGTCAGTTGTCATGAGACAAATCTCTCGAAATATTTCGAGATAATTACGGATGCAATAGTGTTTCAACATCAAACAAGAGAGATTCATTTACACTATTGAGCTCTGAATATTTTTCACAGAGAGTTGCATACATTGTCTTCAATTTTCTTTTTCAGTTTTTTGTTTTCTCAAATAATTTTCCTGTATTGCTTTTCCAATTCATTATATGCATCAAGGCGTTCATCAAGAGTGAAGTCTTCAGGATCAGAATTTACCTCAGCGTCACTTTTGTCACGGCATTGATCCTTACCATCGGCCATGAGACACTAAGATTATTCCTTTTCTTCACGGATCTTGATCAAGCAATCTAGGATCTCCTTTGCTGTCCTACATGTAGAAACAAATGGAAACTTGTTAGCATCAACGGCATCTTTCAATAATTTCAAGGTAATCAGATTATCATCATTTTTGGTCCTATGTTCATTAGACCATTTGGATTTGTCCAATGGTAGCTCATAAGGACCATAAGATATGATATTCCACAGCTTGGGATCATAAGAATTGATAACTCTACACATTCTTCCTAGCCAGAGAATAAAATCAGAGCCATCGAAGATTGGCGGTAAATTCAATGAAAACTGCTCGACTAAAGAACTCATGATTAAAAGAACACTGGGATCACTCTGTAGACCGTTAGATCTAGGAAAGTCAGAGACTAGCTCTGATACCAGAGAGCATTTGCGTAGTTGGGGCTTTGATCTTACCACTTGCAGAGTTTGCGTATAACAACTCGGTCAATAGATCTATCGGCATGGGTCCATTTGAGATAGTCACAGGCTATAGACCTAGGGGGCCCATAGATCTAGTTCTCTTACCCATTCATGCCCGTATGTCTGAGTTAGCTATGTCTTTAGGTGAGCATATTAGGAGTCTACATGATAGCATCCGTTATCACATTGAGATCAGCAGAGGGTGTTATAAGAAATTGGCAGATGCACGTCGCCGGTCACAAGAATTTTAGGAGGGAGACTATGTGGTGATCAGGGTCAGAGCTGAACGTTTTCCCTTGGGAACTGTGAGGAAACTGCAAGCTCGAGGAGCCGGTCCTTTCAAGGTGTTGAAGAGAGTCGGACCTAACGCATACATTGTTGAGTTACCACCGGACTATGGTATCAGTTTCATATTTAATGTCTCAGATCTGGTGGCCTATCGAGACCCGACAATGATACCCAGTTGTCATTTTGAACCTTCTCCCCTCCTTGTGAGTAACCCCACCCATGAGTGTCCACCTTTGACCCCCGTTCCAACACGGCGTAAGCTGATGGACCATATACTGGACGGGCAGCTTATTACTTCCAGGGACGGAGCCTATCAACACTACCTGGTTCACTGGTGAGGAGGGCCACCTACTGATGACGCGTGGATCACACATGAGGAACTACGGTAGATCAATCCAGACCTTTTGGAGCGGTGCCAAAGCGGCCATGACCCTTACTTGACGGGGTCAAGTTCCTCACAGGCGGGGAGGATTGGTGAGGACACACGAGCTCGGACCCGGTTCAACCCAGCCCACGTTTTCCGCCATAGGACATGAGCAGCGACTCGGGCTTCTATTTGGCTCGACGATGGTCTACTTGAAAATTGATTTGTATTTCTATTATTTACGAGTCATTTGGGATGATGTACGGCCCATTTAAGGCCCATTCAATGTCTTTTGTATTTTGTTAGCATTTTATGCACGATTTTCTCTATTTTTTCTATCTACAGGGTATTTTGATCATTATCTTTAAGGGGGATCATTAGGGTTTGAACCCCTATAAATATCCTTGTAATCTCTCTTTGATGGCTAATGCATAATGAGAATTTGAGTAAACCTAGCCGCCATGTGCGTTTCTTTGAAGGGAAGGGTGTGAAGCCCAATGTCTTCTTCCTCCCCTCCCCTCTTCCTCCCTCTCTCTCCCCCTCCCTCTCTTTCCCAGCGTAGGAAAGCAATCACCCCACTTTCTTCCCCTCTTTTCTTCCTCTACCGTACACTCATGACCCTCGTCCTCTTCTGACCCCACCGCTTCATCCACTTCTTCCCCTTCTTTCCCCTCCTCTACTGCAACTGCAGGAACCCCCGCCGGCCGCCACCAGCATCTTGCCTCCGGCCGGCGCCACAACCGCATCCGCCGCTCCCCTTGCCACTGCTACCCGCCTGCCCTGTCTTGGCCACAACTCTCCAGAGCCCGGCTGCTGGCCACTCTGACCAGCCTCGCCACCCCGCCCAGCCGTGCCTCCACCACACCTGCTCCACCTTGCCACCCCATCGCCTTCCCTCTCTCTCTCTGTGCTGCCTCCTCTCCACCGGCGGCACCAGCTCCGCCACCGGCCGTTGCCCCACTGGGCATCCCCCGCACCCCTCCACCGCCAGCCACAGCCACCTGCAGCAGTCGCCGCCAGCCATCCTTTCCCTCTGGTCTGAGCCAGGCTACCAGCCTCACTGCTACACCTCTTGACCCCACCCCGTCATTCTTCTCTCTCCGTCCCTTTCCCCCCACCGTTTCACAATGCCCCTGGACTGGCAGACATCAAGGCCCAGCAATGCAGAGGGGTCCGGTCTGGCCGCCCACTACACCATTCGTGGTTCTCGCCCTGGTCGCGCCCCTGCAACCCAGCTGTAGCAGGTGAAGCGGTTCCCTCTACATAAGCCAGGCAGAGCAAAGACCCCTGTCGGCAAGCCTCGTGAACAGCGTACCGGCCCTGCCCCTGTGCCCCTCCCTGCTGTCCACCTTCTCAGCGCCAGCAGCAGCAGTCCCAGTGTTCCCCTCCTCCCCGTTGTCTTCGGCCTGCGGGAAGGTGTCAAGCTATCGTGGTCTTGGTTTATGTGCCTCGCTCTACAGTAAGTAGGTTAGTGGATGTTAGTCCGTTCATTCCTTGCTTTTCTAGTATTTGGTCATATTTGCCGCCGTGTGAGTGTAGTAGGACTTCCTAGCCCGTTTCATTATTTGATATCTGATTGTGTGCACGCGAGCGACCCACCCGAGGGCGCCAATTTGAGATCATTTGAGTGTGTGATTGATACCCTAGACCGTGGTAGTCCTACCTACCGTTCCGGTCCAACGTTTCTCGCTGCGAGGGATGGCTTCTTTGGGCGTAGTTCTTGTTATTTTTGGGTATTATCTCTCTTGGAGTACGTGAGCACAATATATTTATTTGCCAGTTTATTATGACGGTTTGCTGATCTCATTTAGTCATTTAGTTGGACCCATTTGAGTTTGTCATCTCGCATCAAGTTGCCTATCTTTTTGTTCCCCTTTGTAACTCAAAAAATTCATTTCTTATCTATTATCAAAGCAATGTCAACACAAGTCTCCTTTCATCTTCCCAGGCCAGTGCAATTAGGAATGTTATATAGTAACTGCAAGAATGTAGCTAATAGCAACCTTTTTCCTTTCTGATGACGAGGGATCCCACCGTCTTGCCCTGCCTAGCACATAGACGCTTGTTCATGATTTTTCATCTGGATCATTAGCCATGGTGTGAATTTCATTCTGCTATCAATACAAAGGTTTCCATGCATGATTATATTGTAGAGTCTAAGGTGGTGAACCAAACAATACAAAATTTTGGTAGATTCTATAGGCCTTACCATTACACTCAATATGTTATAGCACTAATTTTCTGTGTTGTATTTATTTTCCTTTGTAATTGTTATGTTACTTATTAAGTTATTTATTCTCTCTCTCTCTGAGTATCAAGTAATATGTTCTTTACTTTCCAACTGGATGGATATGAACATGCAGATCATTTAAAAGATAGGTCGTATCAGTTCCAACTGTCTTAGCCATGTTTTGCTGTAACAAATGTGAGTCATAGCCATGTTTTTCTGTAACAATTGGGGGCTTACATCTGGTTGAAGAATTAATGCAAGGTTTGGGGCTGTGTTTGGTGAAACTTTCAGCTGGAAGCACTTTTTGGCTTCCACTTTCAACATGAAAATTACAAGTTGGGAATGGTTATAACTGATTTTGGGTGGTTAGAAAAGTCAAACCTACCCCAGCAACTCCATTTTACTCCATGTAGGAAGCTACAATTTGGAGCTTTGGGTTGGAAGCCAAAAAACAGCCTTAAAACTACATAAATGGCTTCACAAATCTACCATCTTCTCCTTAAAAATTAAAATACCTGGGCTAAGACTTGTGGAAGCGTTTAGGTGTTTCCAATTGGTGGAATCTCCACCGAACAAGGCCTTAATCCCAGACAACTTTAAATATACAGTATTAAGCTTGATGTTGTTCATGATTTGTGTTCTAGGTTTCAGCTGACTCTCGGGTGGGGGTTTATTTTCATCATAAATGCTTCCCGTGTGATAGGGAGAGCCAATTTCATCCACACTTATGCACATAAGTTGCTAGCTCACCAAGTTACAGGGGGACAACAGGAATAGAATTTATCTGGTTTTGTTGACTGTCTTCCAGTTTTTCTGATAGCAAGTTGTCTCCATTTATCATCCTAGGACTGTTGCAGAGTGCTTTTCTTAGGCTGTATTATATTCCATAATTCTAATTGGTTCCTTTGCTTTCTAGATTTTTGTTTGACACTCGTGCTCTCTTCCCTTTTCAGATGGGATCTCACATGAAGGAGTCCATCTTTGATGAGCAAACATCCAAGGCTCTCAAGAAGTGGCGTCAGGCTGCAAAGAGGAGACATGGCAAGTCATCAACTCATTCTCCTTCCAGAACTCCAGAAGCGACCCCCTATGCAAGCCCAAGTGCTTCCCCGGCACATCCACTCCAGCGGTTCAAGACCACAGGGCATTCGACGGCTATCACTATTCCTTCCAGGAGATACCACTCAGACCACTCCCTGTCAGATACCGAACCTGATGCTCCTCTATCACCAACCGAACAACCGCATGTTAAAGAACGGCGCCACCCTGAAGAAGATTTCTCCTTCGTAAAACCTCCTCCCACAGGACCACCAAACCTAATATAATGTATCCCAGGCCTGTCACTCCTCTAGATTTCGTGCATATGTCATAGTACGCTAGTTTTTCAGTGTTAATCTGTATGCTTATAGTTGTGAAAGGAATTATGTGCCAGGTTTTGCAATCTTAATTTTTTGTGCTTGTATGTTGATGCGTAGGAAGTTGTGTTCATTTCCAAAGTTGATTTGGGGCATGTTTGGCAAAATTTTTAGTGGAAGCTATTTTGGGCTTCTGTTGTCAACATCAAAAATGGTGGTTAGAGGTGTGGTTATGACTGATTTTAGGTAGTTACAAGTCTGGCGATTCTCCAAAAATGTCATTTTTATCACCCTAGGAAGATCCACTTTCTATAAGCTTTTGTTACTAGCTAAAAAATAACTAAAAGACTACATGGATGGCTTCTAAGATCAATAGCCGTCCCCTCAAAATAATTCTGTTAGAACTTATTAGAATTTGGGCCAAACAAGGCCTTGGTAGTTGGTAGTAATGTTCTTCAGTGTGGGGTTGGGGGGGGGTGACGAGGATTTTTTGTTTTCGTGACAGGGAACTTAACAAGATTATCAAACAAGATTATCAAATTTCAGATTCGCCTCTCTCGATGATTAAACGTGAGTTAGATAAGTGCCCCCCCCCTCGCCCCCGGGAAGTCGGTCTTTCCTCTTTCCCCTGCTGTGTAACTGAGAGTTTCTCAAATTTAAATGCCTACCCGTATAGACCCTGCAGGAGACGGTGAATTTGTGCCAAACAAGGCCTTGGTAGTTGGTACAAGAACTCATATCACCAGAGTTCTCGTCCCGCCTGTTTGCTGAAAGATAGCACACACCAACTAATTAATTGCTTTCGGAGGAGCACCTAAAATTTCTATTACATGGAATCTTGCTAGAAGGGGGATTATTGCGTTGCAGATAAATAATCGTAAAACATAACCTGAAAGTGATCGATTGAAACAGAGATTAAAATGCTTCCAAATGACAATGTGCAGATCTCAAACGTGCTGGGAAGCACCACATATACCATGCGAAGGCGGGGAGTTTAAACGTTGTAGACTAACGGATCAAACTTTCATTACTGTCCTACTAATCTTGCATAGTCTTATTTAATATCCCAAAGGGCCTCCACAAAACTGAAATGATTAGCGTTTATGCTACACTCGTCGCATACACCATGTGAAAAATCATTTATAGGGTAAAACACAGCAAAATGTAATGTCTACACTTCCTCCATAGTATAACTCGTCTAGTGGTGAAACCTCTTTTAATTATCTAACAAATTTCATTGATCGCCTCGAGAAGCTCATCTACTTCATGTCTCAGAGCTTGAAGTTTCTGCTCGTGTGAAGCAATCCGGTTCTCTATTTCTTTCCCACCGTGTTTCTTTTCACAACTATCAACCACAGAAGAGTGTTTTAACATCAGCCTCTCTTGCAGCTCTTTCTCCTTGACAACCATTTCTTCGACCTACAACATAAGCAAAACGACAAGAGAGAAATGGGCAATTACGAGCTGCAAATGAATATAAAGAAATACTGTATCGGATGTGTTCAGCATGTTCCTGATGTTCAAACAGTATGAATACTTGGGGAAAAAAAAAATTCCACCAACTTCATGTCATATGGTATTCTTGAAGTAAATCAACTATTTCTGTGTCACCGGTTTAAACCTGCTTCCTGACACACGTTTAATCATCAGAAAAGTACTCTAGGAATTCATTGAGACAGGTCAGAGTGCACATGCATTACGTGCCCCTGTATGCATGCTGTGAATGTGTCGAAGTGGACTGGGGATGTCTACATCCACATGCAACCCATTGCAGATCGGGGACAATGTTATGTTCCAAATACTATTGTGGATCAGATTGGAGCAGGTTAGATTTATTGTTCGTTTCACACACGGGTGGTGTGAATTGGTCCTGGGGAGATTCAATTTTCAAAGATTGGAGCAAGTGCAGTTTGAACCAGATTCTACCATTCATTAAAGAGCTACCTAGAATGCAATAAAATGAGTCCAACTCTGTATAGATATTAGGCCATTATGCAAGTGCTACTGCCCAAACTTTAACGAGTCCATGCTCAAAAAGGAAAACAACTGAAAACAATTGGTGTATTAGATTCATACAAGCTGTGTTTAACAAAAGAGGATAACAAACACATGGCCTCCATATTCTTAAATAGCATATATAACATTATCTACATAATTTCAATATAATTTACTCTAGCATATCGATCGGAGTGCATATCTACGGTTATTCACTGGTTTAGCAATATGGTTACAATCCACTCCATAATAACTTGCAGTCCACAGTAAATCAAAGTATGTTTGCTTTTACAGACACCCAACAACCTGAACCACAAGAAATATGGGTGAGATCTTTTGGTCCAAATACTACCCCATTCCACCAATTTACAGATTGGACAAGGTTCGTGGATGGGCGGATTGGGCTGCAAATGAACCTGATCCACTTGCAGCCTTAGCTTGCATTTTTTTCCAATAGTGCAATCAAAAAAAATAGCAGTATAACATGTCAACAACAAACAATTGATCATTATTCCAGGGGTAAGAATTGCCCGTACAAAAACTTCAATAATCAATAGAATGTATCGATAATCCTGTTCACCTGTCCTATGATCAAGCACAACTGAGCGATATCCCCTCTCTCACTGACGACAGCCACTTTGAAACTTACTAGTATTATGGTAATCCTGCCCTGGCAATAAATAGCGATTCATTGATGGAAAGGCCCAAAATTTCTGCGAAGTCTTAGTTCTTCAATTCCAAGTGCATCACTGCCTTCACAGTGCCAAGCCTTTTGTTGACTTGTTCATACAAGTTCCCTACTCCATAGGTAAGCTATTTCGACTATCACCAAAATGGAGGGATGAATCAATGCTCTGTCTGATCAAATTCAATCATACTTCAACTGAGTAGTGGAAGACTCCAGTCCAGTTGTGTCGGGCCAGAGCAGGGAGCATTAGCTGACTGGTACAACCTCTGTAGTAGTTAATGAAATCTCAACCAATGATTCAGTGCTTCATCAAAATGGTCTAAATTTCCTCTGGACATATATACAATTTGTACATGATTTCAGTCCCTCTATTTTTTTTTACTTTTTTATTGTGTATGTGTTGTGTCGTGTGTTGGGGACGGGGGGTGCAGATGTTGCATAAGGCCCAACATACATAAATGGTCTCCGAAAACCACCTCTGGATTGACAGAGGGTCATCTCACATATTTGGTCATGTTTACTATCTGATGGTCGCCTAGGAAATTGGCTGAAACATAGCTCTTGGTTTGGAGGTATGCATAACGGCAAGTACTGAAGAAGAAAACAATTTTCATGATGAGATGCAATCAACAGTTGCCTCCAGTTACCCATACATCGATATATAAGCATGGCAACATAGTCAGGAGTTTGCGACTAGCAAGCAAGCTTTGGCAAAGAGTAGAGATGGATCAGTAGACACCTTGATACATTAGTGCATCTTACCAGCATTCAAGCTCAAATATTAATGATTTTGTCATAATTATCATCATCATTAAAGCCTTCTCTCATTTATTTGGGATCAGCACATACTGTCCTATTGCTTTTATCTATTCAAAACCATGTTAGTAGTTAAACCTAGGAAGGTCTGGTAGCTGGTGCTTTCTTATCATGTCAAACCATCTTAGTTTTAGGCATTGCACGAGTTCTTTTGCATCTTCTGCTTGAATTTGTACCTTCTAGCCGGCATGAAATTCCACGAGTTCCTTTGCACCTTCTAGCCGGCATGAAATTCGGGTAACAATGCATATGACAAAATCTTCTAAAATCCATTTTTCCTAAATTAGCATACTCCATGTATACATTCATTCTAAATCTATCTTTCCCATCTCTCCACACATCCATCTCAAGATCCTTATCTCTGTGTTGCACCCATTATTTTCTCGAATCAATCGAGACGCTTTCCTCGGGTCAATCGGGGTAATTTACACCGAACTTCAGCAACGGTCGGAATATGATATAAAGCCAATACCGTCATTCCGGGGATTTATCCCCCACATTCCGGGATTCCCGGTCAAAAATATCTTCAATCACAAATCCCTAGGAGCAATCGAGGTGATTGAAGTCAAGTCAATTCCACAACAACCAACAAACGGCACGAAACCAAGTGCCTTGTGGTTCCGGACAAACTTCTGAATCTCGAGAATTCCCGTCGAACGTCCGGGATGGAAGAAAACAATATCGCAGTAAGGGAACAAACATGTGGGAATCGTTTATGCACCTACGGAAGGTCCGGTACGCGTGCACGAGGCAGTCCCAACGGATGCATGTTTTCCCTCTCGACCAACAGCACGGAGAAGACAACAAACGAACAAAGGAGGAGCCTTTCCTCCTCTCCACGTGTCCAGCTGCGAGCAAAAGAGGGAAAAAGAGGCTAAGTCCCAAGGTTTATGAGGAGGGGCGGACCCGGAGGAACCCGCCCGGGGTCAAGTAGACCCGTGCGGGTCTGTTTGACCCCGGTGGAGCCCACCCAGGTCAAACAGACCCCCTGCAGGGTCTTCTGACCCCGGTGGACCCCACCCGGGATCAAACAAACCCCAGCGGGGCCGTTTGACTCCGGTGGAGCCTGCCCGAGGTCAAAGGACCCCGGTGGGTCTTCCGCGACCCCGGTGGTGCCCACCCGAGGTCATTTGACCCCGGTGGGTCCCACCTGCGATCAAATGACCCCGGTGGGACCCCACCCGGGGTCAATAAACCCCGCACCCTGCTCTCTCTCAAAAAATAAAAAAAAAACTAAAAATACCCCATCTTGGGTCATTTGGACCTCCCTCACCTTGTCAAGGAGACCCTCCCTACCTTCTATAAATACCCCATGGGTCCATAAAGAAGGGGGACAACGGAAGACGGACAGAAAAGGAGCAGACGCACGGAGGCGGAAGGAGTTCTTTGTTCTGTGTAAAGGACCATTCAAGGGTATGAAATAAATACCCCGGGTCTTATCTTTATGCCCCTGGAGGCTATGATTGCAATTTTCTCTACGTTTTGGGCGGTAGAGTTATGTAATTTCTCGAGTCAAACGGGAATTATAGAAATGCACTTTCCAAAATTGCAAGAAAACCCCCAAGTCCTATAAATTGCAATTACACCCTGCAAATTTCTCAAATTGTGGCTATGTCCCTATGTCCCACGTTTGTACGGAGACTCTTTGTACAGTCGATAGTCTGCCGACAACCCCTTGAATTTGCACAAATTATGAATGCATTCAAATGTCTTCTTTAATGTATTCTAAAGTTGCAAATAAACTCTGGCTATCAGGAAACTATGTATATGCCCCTACTTGACTAGGGATGTCTATGTATATGTTCCTCCCAAGCCCAAATATGTCTTTGTACTCATGAAATCTTGCCCATCCATGTCTGCACCCAAGTATCGAAAGAAACTACTAAAACCTCCCCTGGCCTCTAAAATTATCAAAATACTCTTGGAGTCCAGAAATGGCCAAACAGCCTCCAAACCTTCCGGAAATCACCTAAATGCCCTTGGAAGTAAAAGACCTTATAAAGGTCCTCACCTGGCCCAAAAATTGCATAAAACTCTTGGCCTAGCCCAAAATTACCCCTAGAACCCACAAAATTACTGAAATACTGCTGGGATCCAGAAATCACTGGGATGACCTCAAACACAAAAGCATCCCTCTTTCCCTATAAATTAACAAACATAGGGAACCCTTACCCCACTCCAAATGTTATCAACATAGGGTTAAAATCGTGAGCAACGCAAATGATTAGCCCATAGCATCAGATCCATGTAAAGGACTCTAAGACTTCCTTGGCAATTAAACAAGGGTGTTAGGATTTTATGTTGATGTAAATCAACACTGACTGCAATCAGTGGGGAAAAGTCCTGCACTCGAATCCAAATCGTCTGATTAAACCCAACCTACGGAATGAACCACACACAGTCTACTTAAACAGCCCAAAATGTGCGTCACTATTAATGTTTCCTTTTCTTTAAAAGAAGAGAGAAGCCTAAAATTTATACGTGAGCATTCCGTGACCAACACTCTGCCATATGCATTTTCTAAATTTATTTTTTTCTCATCATCCAAAGCTCAAACGCGTACAACATCGTGGATCCCACAATGGTTCTAAAAAGGCCTGATAATCCCACAAGACAGATTGCACTTCTCTACTTCAACCAACATGCCTTAACCCCATGTGAGACATCCTCCTGGATCTCCTCATTCTCTTGAATAATATCCTAAATATCAAGGGTTACTAGTTATAGGAATAACAAGAGTAGATGACAATCAATCATAATCAAATCCTCTTGGTCCTCTCTCATGTCACTAAAACTACATTTCGTATATTCTCACTTATTAGCTTGACAGATCCTAAAAGCCTGTAGACTACAAAACATCCCTCCATTGTTCCAACTTATCATTTAAACCTTCTAATTTTTCATCAGTCAAAGGAAGGTTCGCAGAATCGGATCGGTATCGTCCGGATCGCCCGAGTCAACGTCGCTGTCGGCACCTGCCGTCGATGTCTCTGCCGTAACCTCCGCCGCCACCAGCAACCACCTCCTCTGCCACAGGCCACCACCTCGTTCGCCACCGACCGCCACCTCATTTGCCATCGGCCACGAGCCAGAGCAGCTCCTCCTTGTTCTGTCCGGGCTGCAAAAGGAGAAAGAAAAAAAGGTGCATCGGCCACCAGCCAGCTCATTCTGTTCAAGGGCAACAGCTGCAAAAGGGCAAAAAGGAGAAAGCAAAATGCCTTGGGAAGGTAAAGTTGTGATAATTATATAAAGCCCCTTATCAAATAATATAACACAAAAACCTGCAAAACACGGTTAGTCCAGGATCGGCAGGGAATCAGTCCGGGATCGGGTCGGATCAGCCGATCCCACCGATCTGAGTCGGTTTTCGGTAGGCCGATCCGATCCCGATCCCCGACTCTACCTTCCTTGAGTCAAAGTAATATCATCTGCAAATGACAAACACCTAGGGATTTCATCACATAAATGTCTTGTTACTTCATCTACAACTAAAGTAAACAGTTATGGACTTAGTTTTGGCCCTTCATTCAATCCAATAGTAACAGCAAATGGCATTGTATCATCATTTAAAATCATCTGGAGAATAAGTATGCTGATATTAATAATTATTTAAATTTATCTGAAAACAGTGAACATATCAAACCTTGGGCCATATCTGAGCAGCTTGTGGAGAAGACTGCAGGAATCCCAACAAAGGCTTCAGTTCTTTCATCAATTCTTTCAATGTACTGTCAGCTGTTTTCCGAGCCATCTTACAGGATTGGACATCCCCTGTCCTGGAAAGATCCCGCAAAGATGCCTCCAGCTTATCATGGACCACTAAACAGCGGTTCATAATGTTCAAGACCTGCTGAAGTGCTGCTTGCACCTGTGATGAAATCAATGCATAAAGAAGATAATAGGTTTATAAACTGAAAATAATGATAAGGGGCAAGCTATGTACCTTGTGTAGTGCACAAAAAAATAAAGAAGAAAAGCTAACAACAACATGGATCACAAGATGGGCAAAGATCCTGATGGTAATAGATTACACCAAAATAAATTCTTTTATACAGTCCATATCATCAGACTATTTGTAACCGTAGCTTAGATTCATCATTGGAAACCAAAACATACACCAAAAAAAAAAATTTTGAAAGTGGATGGTATCACTGTATATATAAAATAAAAAAGGGATTTACAAGTGTGAGAAGTGCACAAAATATCACTGGACAAAATGTGCATCCATGGATATAACCGGTTAATCTGATCTAAAAGCTGGTCTTACAAATTAGATATAAATCCCAAAAGTTTTCACGCCAATGGGAACAAACCTGGAAAAGACATGTATTGGAGGATCTGAAAAGAGCATTGTGCGTTCAGTCATAGATTACATTACAGGAAACTAAACATTTTCCAGACCAAAATAAATCCAGATTCTACACTTATCAAGTTCAAATACATAATTGTCAAGGCAGTCACCTAGGTGCCACAGAAAGGCAAGTAAGGTGCCTGGCCTGGACCTATAACCATAACATGAACTTCTTTCAGAGAACATCGCACCCATGAACTTGCCACAGAGCCGGCACCCAGGCAGACACCTAACCGCTTAGGTGCTCGGGGACCCCAAGTCACCTTACTGGCTGGACAACTATGTTCATATATATGGCCTGGTTGCATCTGCATATTGAAGAGTAGGATAAAATCCAACTTGAGCTGAACTAAACCAGTATAAAATGAACACAGATCTGGGGCCAGGAGTATAACTATGAACTGACACACACTCAAATCATTGTACTCCTGTTTCATAATATAATGATACAATTAGCAAACTCTGGAAGTGGCTAGGTCCTAGATCGAGCAGCCAATGCCCGGACCACTGAAACCCTTGTTAGACTTCCAAGTTAAATTACTTAACAACTATCATGCAGGAAAAAAATGACCTCATAAATTGTCATGTTAGAAATGATAATAATATCAGTTGTTGAGTGAAAAGATGTTTATAATGAAACAGTGAGGGTAAACCAAGACAACATTTCAGTTTCAATTATGAACCAAAACAGGTGAACAAAACAATGCTATAAATACATAATAATTTGCTAAGGGATAGACTTGAGATAACAAATGTGACATTACATACCTCATCCCACTGAAGTTTTGCAATATACGAAGCAGATGACTTTGAGATTGACATATCAACATGCATGTATACAATATAGGCAACAAAAAGGAGGAAAAAGCCAACTATTAGCATCACAGGCTCCCTAAGCAACGAAAGATTGTTGAACCTGTAATATACCTGTACATACAAAAACAAAGTCATTTTATGACAACTTTTGCAAAGGGATATTATTTTTGTGGACATGAATAAAAGGAACAGTGTAAGACAAGAATATATATATACACATACATATATATATACCTTCCTAAATAAAAGACAAGAATATAAGAAATAAACATGTTTCAGTGGCATATATCTATCCACCAGAGTCCAGAACCAGCCGGTCTGGACCAGACCAGCCTAAAATGGATCGGGATCAGAGGTGACCAGTCTGATTCAGCAGGTTGGACCAGCCAGTCCTTTTAAAACAAGAAAAAATAGTGATTTTTTTAAAAGAAAAAAGGATACAAATTTAGAAAAAAGGTAGATAATTGGGAATAATTGGAAATAAAGCAAGGAAAGAATATTTTTAAGCAAGAAAATGATTAGAGTCTTTATTTCATTGTTTTGATTTATTTGAAGGTAAGAATAAATTATCTTACATAATATAGATAGCATTTAGATTGATTAACATGTTTTTTAGGTGCCTTAATCACTTGATCTAGTCAAATTATGGTTGAAAACACATGTGGAGCCCTAATGACCTGATCAACCTTTTATTCTTTCTTTCTTGAACCTAATATAGAAGTGCATAAGAGAACCGGTAGAAACCGGTCCCTAAATAGTGGAACCGGCCAGTTCCCCATCTGAACCGGAACCAGCTCCCACCGGTTCTGGTTCTGCAAACCATGCCAGAGTCAGTGAGTGGCAGAACTATGGAGGAGGTACAAGATTGTGGAGAGGAGGATTAAGGCAATGAGTGCCCCTCTGAAAGGGCACGGGTCATAAGGGAATATGCTTCCACAATTTGGTGCATAGAATCTGCAGAAGAAAGGAAGAAGGTGCAGCGGCACTCTTTCCATTGAAATTATGGCTACATCACAATCCAAAAGTGCCTGCTCCATGCTTGAACACTTAAAAGGCACGGACTAAGCACCCCAGAGGAGTCGTGTACCTAGGCTCATAGATGGCAATGTCGGTTTCGGCCAGGTCCGAAATCAAAACTGTTTCGGTTTCAGTTTCGGTCCGAAACCAAATAAATTATTATTAATTTGCCAAACTGCAGGGTTTTGGTTTCGGCCCAGTTTCGGCCAGGTAGTTTCGGATCGTTTCGGTCCGAAACCGAAACGTTTTGGTTTCGGCCGAAACTGCCATCCACTAGGCTATTTCCATAAATTGCTTCATTTTCTACTATGATTCTTAGTCATAATTTTATGCACTCAACATTTTCTTCTGTCATCCTCCTCTGAGATAAACTGACTGACTTGCTTGACTTCATCGTTTAGCAAGCACTGACTGCCCTGACCTTTGCTTCCCTGGCTTGGCACACTCATACTAGGAGTCAAAGAAAGAACTGTTAACTGGTGCTTCAGAGGCAGGTGAGCTGGGTTAGGAAGGAGTTTGACTGCTGGGATGGGATTGGATCCTACTCGAAGCACTCCACCACGATAAGAGTCTTTGGGTTGGATAGGCGGTAAACATAGGAACTCGTATCTTTAGGGTGGGCTTTCAAGACAGAGATCGCAGGGATTCTCTACATTGACAGGACAAGTCTTCGCTATATTTAGTTGTCCTTCCTTCCCCGCTCCCTCTTTTTACAAATGGGAGAAGGGCTGGGAATTCATTTCAGCAAATCATACTCTTTCTACTTGGGAAGGTCGTTTGATTGAATTGGCTCACATTTCTACTCGTCCCCTTTTAAGCCTTACGATTGCTAGGTCAATGCATTACTCTATTAACGAACTCCAAGAGCCTTTCCAGCAATAATATGCTAAAAAATATCGTTTGTCCAGTTGTCTACTGAAGGTAGAAGGATTCAGACCCGTACTCCTCAGAGGAGTCATCTACCTAGGCTACTCCCTTCAATTACTTTCCTCCGAATATGGACTTTTTGCTTCACCATAATGCTGCCTTTTCACGGTGCCTGATGAGTATCCCTGATGGAACTACAAAGTGCCTAATTCTCTGATGGAATTGGATCAGTTTCGTGTCATTTTTGGTTTCCAGTATGTTAGGCTCCTTTGCATATCCTTTTACCCTTTTTTACACTATAATAAGTTGCAGTACATTCCATATTCAAAATGCTGAAAATAGACAATACTGCATCATAAAATACAAGTAGGTGATAAAAGGTTCACCAGAAACGGTTCATTATGCTCTGGTACAACATTAGTCTTTTCAAGCACAAGAACTGGTCGTCCAACAATATCTAGGTAGGAATATTTTATCTGCAAGATGAATCCAAAAGACCATCAGAATAGACAAATATTTGCCACATGCAACGACAAACAAAGAACAGAAGCCTGCATAAGTTTAGAAGAAGGTTGAATCAATTAGATACTGATTCCTATAAAAAAAAAGTACATAAATGATAGCTTTACACAAAAGATTTTATTCACAAAGACTATAACAGTTTCCAACTTCCAACCTCTTGCCATTGTTTTGAAGAAAATGAAACGTACGAGTCAAAGTCCTTCGATCCTTCAGGCAAAACAACCTGTAAAGAATAACTACAGAGTTAATAAAACACAATACAGTCGTCATCATAAGCTTAATACCATAAATCAAGGGATGGCTATTGATCAAATAAAAAGGAAAAAATCCAAACAGTTGGTAAAGTTTTCAGACTAGATGCCCTGCCTGATATTTAACCATCTATATTGTGGCAAAAAGCACCTAATTTTTTTGAAAACGGGTAGTACCAGGTAAAAGGCACCTAATTGAGATAACGGTGGAAGGGAGATGGACTGCCGAAGGTTCCATGAGACTAGTTAGAGACATAGGGCAACCCTAAGCATGAACAATTCTACATGCCACATAATCAGATAATTGCAGGATACTAACTAGCAAGCACACAATTTTGGTTAACACAAATAATCACCAACATGCAATTTTCTCACTTTGTGGATTAATTCCTATTTTAATTGTATGTGATGTATTTCTACATGCAGCAAGGTAAACACAGCAAAGGAACAAGACACAAGGAGCACTACAAAATCCTGCAAGCAATTGCATATGAACTGAAAGAGCATGCAAAAGCATGGCAAAACATGTAAACAAACTGTTTATTGGACTAATGGACTGTGATGGGTGTTCGCCAACTAGCAAATTGAATCAATTGATGGGCTGAAGGGGTTTTGCTGACGCTGCTGATAGGTTGAGAATGATTGACAAAGGACAAGAAAGTCTCGTGACTATGGGTTGCTGTGGCTGATCAGATAGGTCTAATGTTAAAGGGATGGGTTTGTTGGGGCGGTGGGCAGGGCAGCAGCAGGGACAGTGCGTGATGAGTCTGATGACAGCAGTGGGATTGAGCAGAGTGGTCATAATCTTGTTCCATCAACTTGCTTTAACCATCAGAAGAAAGTGTTTGTATTACCATTGTTGTTGAGAAACGATAGAGCACGGTTTCCTTAGACGTGCAAAAGGATATAAAACCAGAACAATTTTACCTTTTGAACTCCTTGGATATAGATCTAGCTGCATAAATTGATTATAAATGAGAAAGGAGGTATGTAATTAGCTAGAGATAATTGACTAGGCAATTAGGAAAAGCAAGATGATGGTAGATGTTGGATGTGCATCGGGTTCAATATGGCGAAATATGCAACAGGAGACTGCAAAATACAGGAATCAGAAATCATTTGTCAAGTTGCACACTTGCAGTAAACTCAGGAATCTGATGCCATGTAGGAGTGTAGGCAATGATCAAATCAAGGTACCCGAAAATCAAGAAGGAAGATAAGATGTTGTATTCAACTGTGATCAAAATACTGGTAACAGAACGGTTCCAAAAATATTGGTACAACTTCATAAGAATAAACTTCCTTGGACAACCAAAATAACAAAAATTGTAAATTCGAAGAGCCTGACTAATGGAATTTGTTCACTTTCAGGGAAAGGAAAAGAAGGATTTGACAAGCTTGAAGAGATACCATCCAATATTGGCGGCCTATCAAGAGATACTTCAATCAATCAACATTCATATATCTATTCTCAGGAAGATCACTGATTGGAGTTCAACACTAAATAAAAGAAAAACTGAAGCAAGTTACAAACAACCTTAAAAGAAGCACATTGTTTGGGACTATATAAACAATATATCTCTAAGAATCCTTCATGCAGGTACAATGGGGAGCTTTTTTTGAGAAAGAATACTACACATTCAGAACCATAATTAAGAAGGAAGATCAATAATATAAAAAGAAAAAAAATAGTACTCAAAATGTGAACTTATGTGGTGTGTACAACATAAAATGGAAATTGTAGTCATCAATGAACTAGAAAACAAACTGTAAGAGCTGAAAATGAATATATAGCCCAAAGTATACATGTGAATTTCTGACACCCCCCCAGTAATAGAAAGATTTCACTTACTTTCACAATGAGATCATCAACAACAACATCATCCAGTGGACAGCCAAATGAGATATTAAGTAGACGCCTTCCCTCTGATTCAAACAAGAAATCCTTCAGCGGTAAGCCATACCCAATAGTAAAAGATGTCCTCCACCCACCGAAGATTGGATATCGTGGTTCTATTATCAGTTCTGTCTGCAAGACCATTATAAACATCATGACTCAATATAAAATGTAGCTAAAGATAATATGGTCAATTAGTGTGTGTGGTGGGGGGGTCTCTTTTCCATGAAAAACACCTTTCTAGAATCGCCCCTCAGATGCGACGTGGAGACATTCCCAATTTCATCTCTGTAGTAAACAGAATGAGCCCTTGGTGGCAATCTTGCAAGAAGATACCTAAATGATGATGCTCCCCTCACAGCAGGCCTTGATTGATAGTCAATCCTGCAAACAGGAGATTATCAAGATGCAATTGCCACAGCTTAGACATATACCTGAAACTCATACTGAACAATCAAGGGGGAGAAATGGATTTGAGAACAACACCTAGAAAATCCCCCCTTGATGTGAGCGCCATCATGAACAAGCTTGTAGTGTTCAGTAACCTGTATGTTGCCCCAGTGGGAAATTTCAATTTCTCGCAGCAGTTCTTGGGCCACTGCAAAAGGACTATTGCTTTCAAAGTGGACAACTATTGGTACATATGAGAAGGCAGGAATATTTTCGTAGGGGCCATATTTGATCTCAGAGTCAACAAGCTTTGAATTTTGGAATTTTGTAAATGATTCCACATTTGGACTAGGTAATCTAATCCCAAGTGACTGGATCTTCACCAGGTAAGGAGTGAGGAAATATGCACTGTCCTGGAATAGGAAAAGCTGGGCATCAGCTTGAGTAATTTGTTCAGGAAATGGCTTTAGAGAATGTGTGAAGACAGCCAACACATCCAAGGTCAATATTTCCCCCTCATTCAACTCTTTGTTTAGGTGTAGAGAGTAAAAAGTCAAGTCTTGTGGCACTCCCTCAGGCTGGGCAATTTTAACTTGAAGGCGCTCAGAAGATCCTTTAGATTTCCCCTTTCCTTCGCGATAGAATGACCTCAACTCTGCCAAATCTTTTGCCTGGCGGTTAGGGAATGCCAATAGAACCTCTGTAGCCACACCAGGCCCAGCATTCTCTATCTACAAGAACCAAATAAGATGTCAATGCTCCTTACTCAAAATGCAGAGGAATAAGAACATGGTGAGAATATTGTGCATGCAAACAATGTACAGTGAAGCATACAGACTGGCCTAAATATAAGAACTTGGTAGTCATAATGCATTCAACTTATTTTTTTGTTATTTAGGGCATTAGATGATTTGCATCTCTTCTAGTAAAAATGATAAATCTTCAGTTCAAATCAGGTGCAACAATTTGTGATCAAATGCCTCACAATAAAATGTGAGAAAGAATGCTAAACAAATGTCCAGAAAAAGGATCCTGTCACAAAGACAATTGGTATGATTCAGAGATCAGTAATTCAATGCCACTAAGATAATGTCATTGTGCCTGTTGCTCAAAACAACTGCAATAATGTCCTCTTGTGCATTTCCTAGACACCTTCCCCACAATGATCCCAAAGTTTTAAACTTCGTGCCTACTACATACTCCATAGTTCACATTTCAATGTTGGAATGGCTATCCCATTATGCAACTAATCAAAATGCAGTGTTACTAGTTACTCCATGAATACTTAACTATTTGTGTCCATAAGTTACAGCCATTAGCTTGTTACAATGAGTGTCTGAGAACCAACACAAATCCGAGAGGAAGATATTACATGGGTGTTGAATCTTTTGATCAACATGTACTTCTATGGAGAGATAGGTAGAAACACCATGCATGCATCAAAATAGAGATTTTTGTTCTCAAATCTCAGGTGAACAGCTCATGGAGTCCCTTTAAATTATAATATTCACTTCAATGTGAACCATGGTCTGCAAAACCACCCGGTACGTACCGTACTGGGAGGTTTCGTCTCAGTACCATCTTGTGCAGGGACAGTTTAGTCCCAGAACCGGCTGGTACACATTAAAAAAACTAAGCTAAACTGGATGAACCAAGACGGTATTGACGGAATCAGCCAGTACACCCCGCTTCGCCCCTTCAGGACTGGCCAATAACTAGGGTCTGTCCTCTCACGGGACTGCACAGGACGACCCCGGCCGCACTGCAGCTCCTCCCTCCCACAGCCACCAATCACCCGCCAGACCTCCGACGGCCACCAGCATCCAGTCGGGCACTGCCGCCGGTGATC
The DNA here is from genome assembly GCA_022559845.1 of Amorphophallus konjac. Lineage (NCBI taxonomy): Eukaryota > Viridiplantae > Streptophyta > Magnoliopsida > Alismatales > Araceae > Amorphophallus > Amorphophallus konjac. Next base: position 63,752 of record JAHNEJ010003538.1, read on the forward strand.
GCGCCACAGCGAACCAGACCCAGCCATCCGGGCGCCTCCAAGAGTCCACAGCCGCACAGCAGTCACAGGCCGCATCAAACGTGCAGCCACCTGGACGCAGGTGATCGCTGCCAGCCACCAGCTGAAGCCGCCACCAACGAGCAGATCTAGCCGCCGGCAACCAGATCCGCCCATTTTCTCGCCAGAAAACTCCATTTTCAACGATAAAAAAAATCAAAAAAGTGTTAAATAAAATTATAAAATTATAAAATTACATCTTATGTGGGCCTAATTTGGCCATTAGGGTTAATGAGTGCTCAATTGTACTCTGATTTAATGTAAAATCAGAAATTCCCTCATTTGAGCCCTAATTAGGGTTCTAAAATTAGGCATTTTTTAATTAACCTAATTTAGATGTATTTTTTTGAAAGTGAGTAGTAGCACTATTGTATTAAATAAAAAAGGGAATGTACAAGTAGAGGCCAAAAAGTCCCAACAACAAAACTCCCTGTACAAAAAGGTTCACACCAAGGTAGTGTATGGCACTCTATCCTCCCAACAAAACAAAAAGAGAGGAGTTTTGGGAATTCACATTGCAAAGAAGCTCAGCCCATTCCCTCACTCTAATACAAACAAAGAGTACAATAGCTTCCTCCACTCTAACCTCCCTCCTGAAAATCCTATTGTTCCACTCCCCCCACAGTGCCCACAGAGTAGCATGGAGAATCAACCACCATATGGTTGTCTCCTCTAAGAAGCCAATCTCTACCCCACATCTGAATCAGATAGTGCACCTCTCTCTGTCGGCTGAAAACACAGTGGGTCCTCCTAACAAGCTCCCCCTACACCCCCTGTGAGTAGGAATAACCTACAAACAAGTGGTCCAAGGTCTCGTCCTCCTCTCCACAGAAGCAGCAAGCCAACGAGACACCCGAGAGGAATCGGAGCAGTCTGTCCCGCGTAGAAAGCCTCCTGTGGGAAATCCTCCAAACTAGAAGTCTTACCTTCAGCGGACTCTTCGGCTTCCAGACCTGAGGGGCGAAGCTATGACGGACACCTCCATCTGAAATAGTGTCGTAGGTAAAGCGAACCAAGAAGGTCCCTTCCCTACCCCACCTCCAAGATCACTCATCCTCCCTATTAGCTTGAGGGTGAAAGTCCAGTAGAAAGAAGAGGTGATGTTAGAGCTGAACCATCTCCTGAGATCTGAAGTCCCTCCTGAAAGTGGGCACCTAGGTGTCGGCAGAGAGCTAAGAGTCAAACGTCTGAGAGACCAACCCAATGGATCCGCTGACACTGTAAAGAGACTAAGAAAAGAGTCCTCCAAAGAGAAGTCATCACATCATTTGTCCTTTCAAAAAAGACACGTCACCTTTTCCATAATTTAGATACAACTGAACATCAATTGCATCTTATGTGACCTAATTGGGGTTAATGAGTGCTCAATTGCACTCTGATTTAATGTAAAATCATAAATACCTAATTTGAACCCTAATTATAATTAGGGTTCTAAAAGTGAGACTTTTCTAAAATTAACATAATTTAAATACAATTGAACATTAGTTGCATCGTATGTGGCCTAATTGGGGTTAGCAAGTACTCAATTGTACTTTGATTGAATGTAAAATCAAAAAATCCCCAATTTGATGCCTAATTAGGGTTCTAACATCGGGACTTTTTTGAATTTGACTTAATTTAGATGCAATTGAACATCAATTGCATCTTATGTGGCCTAATTGGGGTTAATAAGTGCTCAATTGCACTCTAATTTAATGTAAAATCAAAAACCCCAAATTGGAGCCAGGATTAGGGTTCTCACATTGGGATTTTTCTGAAATTAACCAAATTTAGATGCAATTGAACATCAATTGCATCTTATGTGACCTCATTGGGGTTAATGAGTGCTCAATTGCACTCCAACTTTAACTTAAATTAGATGTTATATCTAATGCATTTTAATTATGCATGGATTTTCTACATATATGACAGGCCGTGCTGAGGATCCAGAGTGGCAATATGCCAATTTACTTAATGCAAAGATAAGGAGGGTATAATGCAATCTATGTGGGAAGGAAATGGGGGCAGGAATATCTATAATAAAAGAGCACTTAGATCGACTTTGGTAATAGGGTAGAATAGCGGGGTAGGGTATCCGATGAGAGAGAACGGTGTGGGTCCCACCGTTACTCTCACACACAAAACAACTAACCGGGGTCAGTTAGCGCATTTGACCCTCTAGGGTCGAATGCGCTAACCCCACCCGGATTTCAAACAGGGACTTAGGTAGTAAAAAGAGATGTTGCACTATGCACTAAAACATCAAATGAGATCAAAAGAATGTTCCACGACCTTCTGAAAGAGAAGCAAAAGGAGAAGAGAGTGCAAAAAACACATGATCAGCGAATGAGGAAAGAGATCATGAGTCAAAGTACAGGAGGTCCACCAATTAGAGCACCGGAAAGTGGTCTTCATAGAGAATATGATGAAGAAGAAGATGCACAATTTAGAGTAGCAATGCATGAAAGCATAAGGTAATTACATGAGAATGAGATGCACAGATTTGGACGTGGCACTTCTTCAATTCCTGCTGCTGACTTGCAATGTTCTAGGAGTATAATAGGAGGACTAAGAGATCACTTGCTGGAACAATCACTATGTTCGCTACTCAAAGGTCCTCTTACTTGATTGTGGGAGACATCTAACATCTCCTACAGATCCATCTGTTGGACTAATGGATCATTATTTGTTCAGGAAATGATGATGCCTAACAAAAAAGTATCGAGAATGCTTTGAAGGGATAGAAACAAGTGAAGAAAGTTGCATCACAATAATGGAAGCACATCTCTAAATAGTTTTTCTATGCAAATGTTCCAGCCTATGCCGCTGATAGTCCCTATTTTCAAACAAGGATTGACTCCAGTGCAAGAGGTGGCTTAAGTATTCATGTACCTAAGCCAAAAGACATCTATGACCTTTTACTTGATGAGGAAGTTTGTGAGCCACAAACATAGACTCATTTAAAAGAGTGTGGGATGAGAAATGGTGCACCTTGATGTGTGATGGATAGACATGGACCACTAGAAAACAAATGATCAACCTTCTTGCTTATTGTACACATGGAACAGTCTTCTTGAAGTCATTTGATGTTTCTAATAATCACAAAAATGATGATTTTTTATGCAATCTGATGGATCAGATTGCCGAGGAAGTTGGAAAGGAGGAAGTAGTCTAATAGTTACTGATAGTGCAGTAAACTACAGAAAGGTTGGTCATATGGTGATGGAGAGACGAAGACATCTCTATTGAGTTCCATATGCAACACACAATTTAGATTTGATCCTAGAAGATATTGAAGCACAAGAAGAGATTGAAAGTGTCATCCCCGATGTATAAGTTATCAGTACTTTCATTTATGGTCACCATCGCATCTTTGCCATTTTCAGACAAAAGACAAGAAATCACAATATCATCAGACCCGGCCCAACCAGATGTTCCACACAATTCTTAGTTTTGGAGATATAGTATAAACATAGAGTGACAATCAGAGAACTCATCAAGGAAAGAATATTTGAAGCATGTGAAAAGTCTTGGTCCTAATGCAAAGAAAACTGTAAAAATTGTGCAAACATTTTTAGAGAAGCAATGGGAAAATATCCAAAGGTATCTCATATTGGTTGAGCCACTTGTTCAAGTTTTGAGAATTATAGATGGTGATGATAAAAATGACATGGGATACTGTTGCACCCCTTTGTTTTTCTCGCTTCAATCGAGACATGCTTCCTCGAGTTAATCGAGATAATCTACATTCGACGATGAGTGGAATACGGCGCAATGCCAATACCGTCGCTCTGTGGAGTAACTCCACACGTTGGGATCCACAGACCCAACCTCGTCACAAATTACAAATCCTTCGCAGCAACCGAGGTGGTTGAAGCCAAACAGAATCCACAACGACCGCCAATCGGTCGAGAGCCAAGCGTCTTGTGATTCTGTCTAAGCTCCCAAATTTCGGGAACCCCCGCAGAAGACCCGAGATCAAGCAAAGCTACGTCGCAGTAAAAGGATGCACATGTGGGAAACGTTCACCTACCAACGGAGAGACCGGCACGTGCGTACAAGACAATCCCAACGGCAGCAAACTCCTCCCCTCAGTTAACGGCGCAGAGGAGACCAAAGAACAAACAAAGGAGAAGTCTTTTCTCCCTTCCACGCGTCCCGGCTGCAGCAAAAAGACAAAGAGGGCCAGAGCAGGGTTTTAAAAGGGGCGGACCACCTTTAGGGCACGCCAAGGGTCAAATAGACCCGCGGGGGGTCTGTTTGACCCCGGCGAGACCCGTCCAGGATCAACTGGACTACTACGGGGCCGGTGAAGCCCAGCGGGAACTGTCCTAGGTCAATCAAACTACCACGGGGCCTGTTGACCCCGGTGGCCCCACCCGGGGCTATGTAGTCGAAATCGCGCCTAAACGCTTGCTAGGCGTTGAGGCAAGGCGAGACGTTGGCAACTCGCCTCAGCCCGTCGTGGATCGCTGAGGCGAATGCCTCAACGCCGCCTCGCCCGCTTCCCCCGCCGTGGCGTGCCTCGCTCGCCTCGACCACCGTTCCCGCCAACTCGGCCTCACGCGCATCCGCGTATCGGGTATGAATACCCGTTAACCCTCGACGAAGGCAGATCCACCCCGCGGCCACTTCTCCCTCCCTCCCCAATCGGTAACCCTAATCCCCAACGGCGACAGCGGCTTCCGGCGAGCGAACGGCGACAACGAGATCCAACGAGCGGAGACAGCGATGTTCAGCGAACGAGCGGCGACAACGGCGTCCGATACTCATCTCCCTCTCCTTCTCTTTGTCTTTCTCACACAGTTGCACATACGCATACACCTTCTCGCCATCTCCATCTCGCTCTCTCTCTGTCTCCCTCTCTCGCCGTCTCCCTTTCAATGTCTCTCCGTCTCCCTCACCGTCTCCCTCTCTTACTCTCCCTCTCTCTCCGTCTCCGTCTCTCGCCGTCTTCCTCCCACTGTCTCCGTCTCCCTCTCTCGCCCTCTCCTTCTTCCTCTCTCTCCGTTTGTCTCCCTCACCGTCTCCCTCTCTTACTCTCCCTCTCTCTATCTCCGTCTCCCTCTCTCGTCAACTCCCTCTCACTGTCTCTCTGTCTCCCTCTCTTACTCTCTCTCTCTCACACGCACACACAGAGAGGGGCTCAACCCCTCTCCCCCTGCCACTCTCTCTCCCCCTCTCTATCTCCCTCACAGTGAGAGGGAGAGGCCGAGCCCCTCTCTGTCTCCCTCTCCCTCACTCTGTCTCCCTCTCTTAGCCCCTCTCCCACTCTGTCTCTCTCTCCCCCTCTATATCTCCCTCACAGCAAAAGGGAAGGCCAAGCCCCTCTGTCTCCCTCGCCCTCACTTTGTCTCTCTGTTCTCTCACTCTGTCTCCCTCTCAGTCTCTCTGTCTCTGTCACACACAAAGACACACACGCACACACTCCGTCTCACCCTCTCTCACTCTCTATCTCCCTCTCTCTCTCACACACATACATACACGCATAGTCAAAGGGAGGGGCCGAGCCCCTCTCCCTCTCTCTCACTTTGTTATCTCACTCTCTCACTCTCCATCTCCCTCCCCCTTTCTCTGTCACACAGACACGCGCACAATTAGAGGGTCTCTCTCTCTGTCTCTCATAGTGACGATCAATCGTGCAAGGCAATCGACGTCAGCGACGCCAACGGTCTCTGTTCTATTTTGACTTTGGAGAAGTCTTGGCAATAAACAGTCAGTAAAAATATTTTTTTAACATTTGTTGTTTGATTTATTTTTTGTAATATTATTTAAATTTGTTGTTTGCTTTAAGATGTCTACACCTACATCACCTACTTCTATGTATATTTCTGGTGGTGCATCGTCAAATGCAAGCACTCAAGGACCCAATGTAGAAAAGGGCAAACCAAAAGACATTGGGTGGAAATATGGTACCTCTGCCAATCCACAAAATAGAGATGAGATAACATATAATTTTTGTAAAAAGGTGAGTAAAGGAGGGATTTAGCGACTGAAGCAACATTTAGCCGGCCTAAGTACAAATGTGACAGTTTGCCAGAAGGTTCCCGTGGATGTAAGGATAGAAATCCGAGAATATATACAAAATGCCATGAAAGATAGAACTGAGAAGCTACAAATGGTGAGGGAGGTGGAAGGTAGAGATGATTTGTCGAAGGATTCATCTCAATCTGTGGAGGTCTCTCGAGTTAATATACTTGATGACATTATTGCAAAGCCACCACAGATGAAGGGTCCTATGAACAAGTTCTTTACTCCTAATCTAGAACAAGCTAAAGACAGTAAGAGATAAAATATGGGAAAAGGAGCATCATGACAGAGTCCTCCAATACGTAGGTAGATGGTTTTATCAAGCTCGCATCTCATTCAATATTGTGCGTCTACCTAGCTTTCAAATAATGTTGGAAACCGTGGGACAATACGGTTCGGGATTTAAAAGACCTAGCTATCACGAGATTCGTGAGACTATTTTACATAAGGAGATAAAAACAACTCAAGCGTTGGTGGATGCCCAAAAAGAAAATTATGTGAGATATGGTTGTAGCATCATGTCCGATGCATGGACAGATGTGAAGGGACAAACACTTATCAACTTTCTTGTGAACTCTCCAAGTGGGATTTTTTTCCCTGAAATCAGTGGATACTTTCAATCTATTTTCTATTTTTCTTTCTATGTCTCTCACTATCATTATGTCTTACCCTCTGTCTCTAGGTGGGACTGTTTTCTTGAACTCAATTGATGATTCTGCACACATGAAAGATGCTAAATTGTTGGCAGATTTATTGGACAAGGTTATTAATGAAGTTGACATTAAACGTGTCATCCAAATTGTGATAGACAATGAGTCTAGTTATGTGGCAGCCGAAAAAATGTTGATGTCAACCCATCCTCATTTATTCTAGAAACAATGCGCTGCCCATTGCTTAGACTTGATGTTAGAGGACATTTCCAAATTGTCTCCAATAAAAGAAACCACTCGTAGGGCCAAAATGGTGACTACATTTATTTATGGGCACACGAGGACTCTTGCTATTGTGAGAAAGTACACAAATGACAAGAATCTTGCACGTGCAACTGTCACTCGCTTTGCCACCAACTATTTAAATTTATAGTTTGCTTGATTGCAAAGAAAGCTTGAGAAGGATGTTTACATCTGCTGATTGACTTGCTAGTAACAATCGGTGGACCAAAAAAATGAAGAGAAGAAGGTAGAGGGCATAATCTTGAAGACTTCTTTTTGGAATATTTATTCATTGCAAATATTCAAGCCCCTTGTTATGGTTCTACGGTTGGTTCATGGAGAAAAACCAGCGATGGGCTACATTTGTGAGGCTATGGATCGTGCAAAGGAGAGTATTAAGAGTGCATTAAATGAAAAGCTTGACAAATATGGTCCAATTTTGGAAATCATTGATAGACAGTAGGACTTTCAAATGCACCATCCTTTACATACAGCTGGCCTTTATGTTAATCCGACCCTTTATTTCTCTAATTCAAAAATTGAGTATGATCAAGAAGTTAAGCAAGGGCTATATGATTGCATGACATGCTAGCTCCAGAAGCCTCAGTCCAAGATGCAATTTTCAAGGAACTTGACGATTATTAGAATGCCCAAGGGTTATTTGAAAGAGAAATGGTTATTAGGCAACACACTTCCATGGTTCCGGGTATGGATACTTTTCTTGTCTAATTTTCATTGCAATCGTGGAGTAAGAATTATTGTGAATTATGATGTCTTTGTGATATAGCTACTTGGTGGTCGAACTTTGGCACTGCCACACCACACCTTCAAAAGATAGCCATTCGGATCTTAAGTTTGACATGTAGTGCATCTAGTTGTGAACGCAATTGGAGTATATTTGAGCAGATTAGATGAATAATTCCATATTCAAGTACATAAAAGATGCTCTCTTAGTGTTCTTTTTTGTTTAATTGATTGCAAATAATATACTTGTAGGTGCACACAAAGAAAAGGAATAGGTTGGAGCAAAAGAAGCTGAACGATCTCGTTTTTGTGCAATATAATCAACGCCTCCATGCTCATCATTTGTGTCTTCAGCAAAGTGACTATGATCTTATTTCTTTGGATGACATTAATGATTGCAATGAGTGGATAGCTAATCCTCCAGAAAATGAAGATTTTGTGGATGAAGGGGAGGATCTCGCATGGCTAGATGTTAAAATCGTTGTCGGTGTTAATGAAGAGGAAGGACCAACCACAAGGGCGGTAACCAAAAAGCGTCGCCTAAGAAAAGGAAAAAGCACTGTCACATCTCACTCCATAAATGTGAGAGATGTTGACTCCGAGGAGACACAATCGGAGAATGAGCTTGCAAATGATAGGAACTCCTCTTTTATGAGTGATGAGGAGGCTTGAGAGTTGAGAGAAATTTGAAACACTTTGTGTTATGGGATTATGTAATTAACACGTTTGGTTGTTTAATTATTTTTTTGTTATAATATTGCATTTGCTATTCTTATTTAGTGTATTTGCAAATTTTGCATGTATGACAATATGAGTGTTATTCTTGTTTAGGAATGAATGGATTTAGGAAATTTATTGATTTTATAATTACAGTTTTTATATATTTTGAGATATTTAGACATAATTTAATTTTTAAATTATACAAAATTATTTAATAAAATCTCGCCTCAAACGCCTACGACTCGGCCATCGCCTAGGCGTTTGAGACGTGAGGCCACCCCCTGGTCGCCTCGCTCACCTCACGCCTCTAACTACAAAGGCCCGGGGTCAAATGGACCCCCGTAGGGTCATTTGACCCCAGTGGAGCCCAACAGGGTCAAATGAACCCCGCAAGGTCATTTGACCTCGATGGGGCCCACCCGGGTCATTCGACCCCGTTGGCCTCCACTTGACCCCGGTGGATCTTTTTTTTCCCCTTCTCCGCACAAAAAAGAGAGAAAAGTGGGAAAAACCCACCTTGTCAAGGTGGGGTCGAAAATTTAACTCACCTTGTCAAGGTGGGTCCACCACCTTCTATTAATACCCCACGGATTTAGGAGGACGAAGACACGATGAAGAAGAGGAAAAAGAAGAGACACGCACGGGAGTCGAAGCTCGAGACTTGTTCTTTGTTCGGCCCACTTTAGGGTATGAAAATATAAATACCCTGGGTCTTGTATTTATCCCCCAGCGGCTATGTGCTCTTTTGCGCGGCCCGCTCTTGGGTATTAAAACATATATAAATATCCCGAGTCTTGCATATATGCCCATAGCGACTCTGTATGGTCGGTTTCTATGCTTTTGGGCGGTAGAGTAACGTAATTCCTCGAACTAATGGAGAATTACATAAATGCCTTTCCCAAAATCGCAAGAAAACTCACAAGTCTTATAATTGCAATTATACACTGCAACTTTCTCAAATTGTGACTATGCCCCTACATCTCACGTTTATGCGGAGGTCCACTGTACAATCGACAATCTGCCGACGACCCCTTGTATTCACACAAATCATCAATGTATCAACCATATTTGTGTACACTTGTGTGATTGCGTGTAAATCTCGACTGCCAGCAAAATTGTGTATACACCCCTACCTTGTTAGAGATGATAATGTGTGCACTTCTTTCCAGCCACAAACTTGTTCCAACACCCGTGGGTGCTAACTATGTTCACACCCGGGTGTTGTTAAACTCTCACCACTGGCCTCCAGAGAGCAAATTATCAAAATACCCTTGGAGTGCAAAAATGGCCAAACAACCTCCAAACCTTCCAAAAATTGCCCGAGTTCCCCTGGAAGACAGAGAGAGTGTCCAGCCACTCACCCAACTCAGAGATTGCACAATGCCTCTAGTCTAGCCCAAAATTACCAAAATATACCCTCAGAACCCGACAAATTATCAAAATACCCCAGGGATCCAGAAACCACCAAGACGCCCTAATATGTCTCCGGCCTCCTGTAAATCACACATGTGCCTTTAAATCATAGGGTTTCGCCAAACTAAGCATGGCCTTTGCTAAAACCTTGATTCCTTCAATAGTTGTTGTTGTTGTTGTTGTTGATGTAGAGGGAGGTTCATTATGAGCCATGCAAGCGAGTATGCTCTTGACATCATAACCTTTAAGGGTCTCTAGGGCTTTCTTTCATAATTAATCAAGAGTCTTCGGACGTTATGCCGATGTAAATTGACACTGTCTGCGGTCAGTGGGGAAAGATCCCGCACCCGAACCTACATCGTCTGATCAAACTAAACCCACGGAATGAACTATGTGCAGGCTATTTAAACAACCTCATACGTGCGCCGGTGTAGACTTCCCTTTTCTCCGAGAAGGTTGAGAAGTCTATACCCCTCTCATTACAAGAGACCCAAAAATAATATCAGAGAAAAATTCCGTGACCCAACAGATACCCATATGAAACTATGAATAGGTCCAAAGAGAGAATTCAAAAAAGGTGCCCAACCACGTATTAGAGGTGGTGGGACATCATTGATACCACTTCACCACGTATTAGAAAAATAATTCTAATTAGAAAATGTAGCATGAGCACCTCTAACGTTTCACTTCAAAGCAATTAATTTTAGGGAAGACACTTTAGCTTCCACTTTCAACATGAAAAAAAACATGAAGTAGAATTACTTATAATTAATTTTGAGTAGTTATAAAAGTGAAACCCTCCCTAATAACCACATTCTTATCACACTAATTAGAAAGTTAGAATTTGTAGTATTTGGTTGAAAAACCAAAAAGAACCTCAAAACTATTTCAATAACTTTCAAGACCTACCATCCTCCGCTAGATTAACTAGGTCAAAGTTTACGGAAGTCAAAAACATACTTCAACTTAAAAATTACACCAAACATGACCTTAAAATTATAAAAGCTAAAAGAAATACTTTCAACTAAAAACTACACTAAAAACACGACTTTCATCACCTATGAAAAAAGGTCACCGCACATTTCTCCCTTTCTTCTCCCTCTCTCTCACCGGCTCACACTGCATTATCTAATTGTAACAACATTTATCATTATTCCACCAATTTTGGGCACACTTTTTCTATTTCCCAGTCACATTTTTCTGGTTCAACTCAGACATTGCTTTTCGACAAAGGAATGCATACTTAGACTCCTCAACGATAGGAGTTGAGTACGGGATTTTGGTCATTTGACACCTTTTAAGCTTGAAGCAAGTCATCATTCCCTCTCTTAAAGATATCGTTAGACCTTGTATCTAGGGACCTATATAAGATAGTGAAAGAGCATCAAGAGGAGGGTAAAATAACACTACATACATTATTTATCTGCTTTCTCTGTGGCAACATTTGATTTTGGAATCTCTTATATGGATTTTAGATAATTAGAAATCCAAAACAAGTTAGGTTCATTCGGAGTCACCTGTATTTTAGTTAATTTATTTTCCCGCCAATAAAAATTCAGAGTCAGCATGTCAACTGATTTCGAATATTACATAATCACATTCCATAATTTTATAAAATTCAGAATTATCATTATTACATACATTCGGCCAATTACTCTTAATCAGCTTTTTTAAGCTTCAATTAAGAGAAGCAATAACTCATCAGAAAGAGCACCACTTGATACAAGAAGGAGAAGCTTAAGAAAAAAAGCCATAATGACGTAGAAACGCTAAATTTATGCACATTTTGATCGTGATTCATCATGTTATAATGTCTTTGAAAGATGCATGATATGAGTATAAAATAAAGATGCATCTTTTCCATTTGGTTTGTGCACTTATACACCTGCAAAGCAAATAGATCGGTGCTCATTATATTGTTGGGACTTTTGCAAAAAAATATTTGTTACATAATTATTTAAAAAATTATTCATCTTATTTTTAATAACCTAGCTACATTGTAATATTTGGAACCAGATTTGCCACATGATTGTTCGCTTTGGAGAGCTTTAATAAGCATAGAGTGGCAATCAGAGAACTCATCAAGAATAAAGAATATTTGAAGCATTTGAAAACTCTTGGTCCTAATGCAAAGAAAACTGCAAAAATTGTGCAAACACCTTTAGAGAAGCAGAGCTTATTGGAAAATATCCAAAGGTATCTTAGGTTGGTTGAACCAATTGTTCAGGTTTTGAGGATGGTAGATGGTGATGATAAAAATGACATGGGATACCTATATGAAACTATGGATAGGTCCAAAGAGAGAATTCAGAAAAGGTGCCCAACCGCGTATCAAAGATGGTGGGACATCATTGATACCACTTCACCATGAGTTGCATGCAATTGGTAAGCTATCTAGACACTTATCACTTAGTTTATTTTTCAATAACTTATCAATTTTAAATCATTAATTCTTGTTATGTGATTGTGATATAATATATGCAGGAAATTTCTTGAACCCCCATTATCAATATAGTGCAAGGTTTCATACAGATGATGAGACGAGGGTTATAAAGTGTGGTATGCTGAATGTCAAAAAATGAGACCATGAGATTTGTAGCTAAGAATCAAATTAATGGATTCAAGATGAAAATGAATGTTTGAGGACTATCAGAGATCCAAGGAATTGTTATGAAGTATAGTTCAAGTAAAAATATATTTTTTACTAGTATGTGATAAATTTGAATTTTTTTACACTAGTTTCTATGCTAACTTTGTATTTTTTCCTTTTGTAGCAACTGATTGGTGGGCAGCTGTGAGAAGAAATGATGCGGGACAACGCGACGGATCCCATACGAACCAAGTCGGCTTCTCTAGGATGTTGTCAAACTTGGTTGGGTTTGGAGCGTGAAACTACTCGCGGAAGACGTGCTTGTTGGGTCACTGGTTTCATAATTGGGCAGGAGAGCGACAGTTACAGTAGCCGCACGTTGGTGCGTGGGGGAAGCATGAGGGCCGCCGGTTTCGGCTGTCGTTGGGGACTCTAGAAGGGTACAGCAAGCGGGAGTGGTCCAACGGTGGGGTGAGCAGCGCATGGCATGGGGGGGGCAGTGCAGGTGGGCACCCAGGTCCGTCCTTTGGGACTCCCGAACAGAGAGAGAGAGAAGTAACGGGAGAGGGAGAGAATGGGGACAGAGAGAGGAAGTGTGAGAAGAGAAAGAGACGGGAGAGAGGGGGTAATGTGGGAGCAGGTGTGTGTGATTCCCGTCGAACAGAGAGGAAATAGAGAGGAGGTGTGGGGTTGAGAGAGAGGAGTGGGGTCGCGCTGCAGTTTCGATGTATGTACAGTGTGCAAAAAGGGAGAGAGAGTGTGGGGAGGGGAGGAAGACAAGGAGCTCACGACTGTACCGGGGGGGATTCGAGAGTGGCGAGAGCGGGAGAAAAAGAGAGAGAGACGGGCGAGCCAGAAGTGGGGTTCCACACTACGCCTGCCGTTACCATACACAGGGAGAAAGAGGGAGAGAGAAGTAGACAAAAGAGGAAGAAGGAGAAGGGGAATGGGAAGATGATGCCGTACGGGAGGGAGAAGACGAAGAAGAAGGCCGAAAGGAGGTGGGGAATGGTTCCCATAGGTCACAAACGGCCGTGGGAGGTGAAGCATGGACCGGACGACTAGTCGCAGGGGGTTGGGCGCAGAGCGGCCACAATGCACAAGAGGAAGGAGAATGAGAGAGGGAGGGGAAAAGAACGAGAAGGGGGTTGATTGGCCTTCACAGCTTCCTCTCACAAGGCTTTGGCTCTCTCTCACAAAGAAATAGTGGCGGCTCAAAGTTTTCTTCATTCTTTCATTGCTTCCACAAAATTAGGGTACAATGACCTATAGGGAACAAAGGCCCATGACAAAATTGACCCTGAACAGAGCAAAATTATATAATGACTCAAATGACCCTACATAAAGAAAAGACCCGAACATGCGTGGGATAAACGAATTTTTTTACTCTAGAAACTAACTTAAATAAAATTAAAATACATAATAAAATAAATTGACTTCACTAGCTCGTTGATCGCTCCACGTCATCATCGTGAAGTTCGTCGGTAAACTTGGGCAAATCTGGGCCGTCCATTTCAACTGATCACAATCGCCTTGTATCAAGAAGTATGAGTGTGAATGCATTAGAAGAGATTGCAATCCAAGTTCTTAGCCAAACTACAGTTGCTAGTGAGTGTGAAAGGAACTGGAGCACCTTCAATCTTGTGCACACCAAATTGAGGAACAGGTTGAAGGCTCAAACATTTGAGAAGTTGGTGTTCTACCATTACAACATGAGACTCAGAATGAAGAATCAAGAAAGACAACAAAGGTTGTCGCAAAAGAGGGTGGCTGACTAGGGGGGGCAGAAGAAGAAAGGGTTGCCAGTGAGGGTCAAATTGACTTGGATGAATTGTTTTATGAAGAACATCCATTGAGTGCATGGGTTGAGGCAAGAAGTCTTTTGGATGAACACGTATTTGACCCCTCAGACCATGCTTGGGCAGAGGGAGAGTTGGATGATGTTGAACTTGATAAGAAATTTGAGGAGAATCCAGTTGTTGAGCCTGATATCCAGCCTCACATCCCACAACGGCATTTTGTATCAATTTGTCGTCCCCGTACCTTCCCACAGCATGTTGATGAGCCTGATGTCCAGCCATTAAGGATGTTTGAGTCTACTATTCAATCCAAAGCTTCAAAATAGCAAAAACAAAAACAACCAGAGAAGGGACAAAGCCAAGTGTATAAAAGCAAATCAAGCACACGATATCGAGATGAGAGTCATCAACCAATCACCTCGTCTAAGTAGTTAATCACTTCAAGAGGAGAAGATGAATCACATGATGATGACAGATGCACAAGACCTACACAATTTAGAGAAGGTGGTCCAACTTTTTTGGGCAATACGAGCTGGTCAACAAGAACAATATGATCATAGTTATCATACTTATGGAGGTGCTGAGCATTGGGACACTTGGAGGCAGCAAGACACAAAATCACAGTACCATGGCACAAGCTCACATTCTCATTGGGATTGGCAGCCTTGGGGGCAGCAACAACATGGCACAACACCCCAAGATCATGGAGGGACCTCACACTCTCATTGGGACTCTTGGCCATAAGACCGTAGCACAAGACCGCAAGACTCTTGGTCTCAAAAGCAACATGCATAAACACAAGACCGATCTCCTCATGCACGGGACATTTTATCTTCTCATTGGGAGCCTTGGGATCAGCAGACTCAGCACAATGGAGGTGAAGTTAGAGAATCTAGTACCTTCTTGGGCCAATGGAATTAAATGGCCGATGCATTATTTAGATATGCATATGCACTAAGGGACCAAGATGCAGATGGATCTTCAACTTATCCACATTCATATGACAATTATTTGAGTATGCGTACTCAAATCTCAATGACTCAATTTCTTAATGAAATGTTTTTAAATTTCAAATTTCAATGCATTAATGGTGAAGAAATGAAGTATTTTATGGTCCTAAACTTTCAAATATATGTGTTAAATGTTGATTGTGCTCAATCATGTATGCCTTTGCATTCTATTAAATTTTCCTAATTTTTATGATTTTTTACTCTTTTTTAAAATTTTAAACCCGTATATAAATATATACTTGTGTGGGGGGGAAACTGCCGAACCAGTACCGAACCAGCCGGTACTGGAACTTGGCCCTGACCGGTTGACCTTGATGTGAACATGCATGCCAATTGTCAATGCTAGCATGCTAGATGTGGCAATTGACAATACATCTAAAAACCAATATGACACTGAAGGCAAGTAGCTATTTACATATTCATAAATAGATCGATTAAACTTGGTCATAAAATAAAAGGATAGCATATTAGTAAACTCAATAATATTTTCTTTACATTGAAAGAGATAGCAAAAACATAGATGCCAATCTGACAAGCAAAAGCGGATCAATGGCATGTGCAACTGCCTCCTGGGGATAAGAGAGTATATCAAGTCCCAGATCATATGTATCCTTTTTGATACATTTTCAAGTAGTAAAGAGATAACAGATGCTGCTACTCAATCAATTTCAAGTTCATGGTACTTTTCTTGGAAGATGATCAGAGACCACAATTCACTAAAAAGAAAAGATTGCACGGATGGTTCCCAGCTTACAAAAGATGTCTCTCAAGCACTGGGAACTATCACAAGAGGCAAACCAGGTTAGTTACATGAAACCACAATAAAGCAGAACCCAAGCAAGGAATACAGCAGGATGATTTATTAACTGAAGACCTGCAGCTCCACAGATCGTGGAACATTTTTGAATTAGTCAGATTTAACTTATGATTTCCCGAGCATGACTTATTTAATCCTAAGTTGACCTATGGGTCAACGCATCAGTTATCAAAGATAACTCATGTTTATTCCGGAGCATTTTGTCCCATTTCAATGGATTAGGTTAACCCGAAGCCCCAATCAAATAGGACCTAGTAGATGATCAACATTCTCATTCTCTTCACCACAGAAGGAGCAGAAGATTCCACTGTCCCTATCCCACTTCCACCTGTACACCTTAGTAACAATTTGGGGCTCCAAAGCAAGCATAAAAGCCTTAACATCTCATTCCTGAGAAGAAGGTAATTTTCCTTCAAAGACCTTCAGTTAAAATGGAGCATACCAAGGTGATATTTCAGAATGAATTTCAGCTGCACTCTTCTACTTTTGCCGATCCACCATAAACCAAAATATTTTTTGGAGGGAGGGGATGACCAAAAGGCCACATGTCATTGAAAGGTAAAAACAGAAAGAAAGTACAAAGGAAAGAGGCAAAAAAGAACTCTACCGAGGGGGTAGAAATGAGGACCCCACCCCGTCCCCAGTAAGATCCACAGATTTAGTGGAAGCTATCACATGTACATGTGTCTCCTCTACCTAGATTTTGGATAGTATGAAACCCAAGATGAAGTTGTGTTGAACACGGAATTTAAACTTTAAAGAGAAATGTTCATTTGTTGAGCATCCAATGCACATTTTTTAGCTATTTAAATAGCACGTGCATTATTGATTCTGTGGGTTAAGTTTATCAGATGATTTGAGTTCAGGTACGGGACATTTCCCCACTGACCGCAGTCAGTGTTTATGTACACTGTATAAAATCTGAATACCCTTGATTAACTGTCAAAGAATACCTTTAACCTTTATAATATCCGTTGTGATATTGTGGGTTTTGTCTAATGGATATGATCCTGATGATCACCCATTAGAGATACATACTCTTACAAGAAATTCAAAGATGTTCATTCAATGAACACATAATATAGACTACAATTGGCCTTTTGAGACATTTACATTTGGTCCCAATTAATCGGGTCTTTAGGTTTACATCTGATCGCATCTGATCACTGAGTAGGCTTCTGTTTACACTTGGATCTTTGGATTGCTTCCGTAGACGATCAAACTGTTGAATTTGCTTCTGATCACCATTAGACTGTTGAATTTGCTCCTAGACTCTAGTGCACCATTGAATATGCTTTTGTCCTCAATTGGATGGCTGGATTTACTCCCGGCCACGATCAGACCACTAAATTTGCTTCTGGTCAAGATTTGGTTGTTGAATTTGAGTTTCATCATGATTGGACCCATCATGGGCATATCCATAATTTCTGACCCTTTTTGGGTGTTTCTACAATTTTTTGACCCTTTCTAAATATTTCTGTATTTTTTTGTTCTCTTGAATTTATCTGTCATTTCTTAACTTTTCAAGATATATCTATAATTTCTTGATTTCTTGGACATCACTGCCATTTCTTGACTGTCCGGAGTGCTTCTGCCATTTGTTAACCTTCCGGGGTAGCCCTGCCGTTTCTTGACTTTCTAGGGCATTCCTATCATTTCTCGACGTTCCGAAGCATTTCTATCATTTGTTGACTTTTCTAGATGTTTTGTCATTCGTTGACTTTCTAGAGTATTTTTGTCATTTCTTGACATTCCAATGTATTTCTATAATTTGTCTGACTTCCTTGTATCTTTCTGTCATTTGTTGACTTTCTAAAATATTTCTGTCATTTCTTGACATTTCTGGGTTCATTTGCAATTTCCAAACTCTTTGTGGGTATCTCTACAATTTCTAGATTTCCCTGGACATATATGTCATTTCTTGACTTTTCAATGTTTGTTTGCAATTTCAAGCTCTCCCTGAGTTTATCTACCATTTCTTGACCTTTCAGGGTTTATTTGCAATTTCAAACTCTCCCTGAGTTTATCTGCCATTTCTTGGCCTTCTAGCAATTTCCTGACCCTTTGTGGATATCTCTACAATTTCTAGATTTTTCTGAACATATCTATCATTTCTTGATTTTTCAGAGTTTACTTGCAATTTTAAGATTTCTCTGGACTTATCTGCCATTTCTTGGCTTTCCAAGATTTATTTGAAATTCTCCACCAACAAGAGTATTTCCGTAATTTTCTTGAGCACCAAAGTTCTTGAGTTTGACAGTTTCTAGTGAGCCTTAAGTAGAGTCCAGAAGAGCACACACCACTTCAGGGAATAGGTATGGTCCACTGAGTCATACAGGAGGCATGACTCTAGATAAAAGAATTTTGAGAACTTCGGGACAGAACAGGAGTTTTGTGCAATTTCTACAAAGTTCAGAGTTTTTATGCAATTTCTAAATGGGTCAGATATTGTTTACAATTTATGGGAAGCTCAAGTGGCATTTTGATAATTTTTAAGCTCCAAGGGTATTTTGATAATTTCTGAATAATACAAGGGTATTTATGTAATTTTCAGATAAAAAGGCACAAGTCCCTCCTAAGTAGAGACGCACAAAATACAATACTTGGGAGATTGTTTCTCCTCTTTGAGCTCCCATGAGCTGCGATCCATCTTCATGCGCCCGTCAGCGCACCGCCGAGAATCGACCTCCCCGGTCAAGTCGCGGGGAGTCAAGGGGGCAGCCCCCTCCATCCCCCGGAAGAAAAAACTTTTTTATAATCTCTCTCCAAGGAATGGCACAAGAGACATAGCCACATGGGCATCTATGCAGACCAAGGAATTACATAAGGCACCACCGCAGCAGCATATGTGCAAACCCAGTGGTATATGTGCAGTATACCCTTGTTGGGTGCACACCCTACAAAGCACAAAACACATAAAACACAAACAGCTTCCAAGTGTCGCCTTCGATCCCCCTCCCTTCTGGGACTCGTGGGGGGTATTTATAGAGAGTAGGGGGTCACTTGGATCCGGTTAAGGCTCATGGGAGCTTAACCAGGGTCATTTGCCTATCTATCCCCCTCCCTTCTGGGACTCGTGGGGGGTATTTATAGAGAGTAGGGGGTCACTTGGATCCGGTTAAGGCTCATGGGAGCTTAACCAGGGTCAAGTGGCCTGCTAGATAGACAAATGACCCCGGACAAGCAGTTTTAGGAATTAACCGGGGTCAAATGACCCTAGAAAGATGGGGATCGACCAAGCCCATAGGGCTTAACTGGGGTCAATCTATCCTAATTAGGCGGGGATTGACCGAGGTTAAGCCCATTTGGGCTTAACCGGGGTCAATAGACCACAATAGGAGGGGCTTGACCCCGGTTAACTCCTTAACCCGGGTCAATTGACCCCGGTAAGAAGGGGAATTGACCCTAGTTAACTCCTACTCCTGTAACGCCCCTGATTTTTCGGATCATTTTCGTGGGTCTCGGAATATATTTTGTGTTTTACACGTGTTTTTCCCTGATGCGCCTTCGGAACTCTTTGCAGGGCAAACCGTGACGTTCTCCGACTCCGGGACAGTACCAGCGCGTTGTGCTCCTCCCGAGGATCGCGGAGGTAATTTTTCGTAATTTTTTAAATTTTCGTAATTTTGGGATTTTTCTATATATTAACCCTTTTCTTTCTCTCCCCTCTCATTTCTCACTCTCTCCCTCTCTCTTCTCTCACGCTCTCCCTTCTCACCCTCTCTTCTCCGGCGGCCGACGGAGCGGGGCGGGGGCACAGCGGGGCGACGTGGGCGAGGAGGACGGCGAGGATGGGTCGAGGATCGGGGGACGGAGGCGCGGTCAAGCTAGGCCGCGAGTTCGTGGAACGGCGAGGGTTTCACGGCGTTTTCTTCGCGGATTGGCGTCCACGGCGCGTCGAATCTTCGATGGAGGTAGGGAGTGGATCCTCAGCTCGTGTACTTCCTTTCCCGCGATTTTGGTAGGCCGTGGTGAGCCGAGCGGGCTTATTCTTGCATTTTGGGGAAAAAACATGTTTTTGGGGAGTATGCCGGATCTCTCGTTTCGCGGCGTTTTTGGCCGATCCAGGGGTTTGGATGCATGCTAGGAGGCCTGGGGATGGACTCCCCTTTGTTTCCCCATCACCCGGGGGTGATCGGGGCGTGGATCGGATTTTTGGGGCGTTTCCGCCGTTTTCGGGCGCGGACTGAGAACGCGTTCGCCAAGGTAAGCGCATTCTTGGAGGTCGCGCCGCCCCGACAGAGCGCGTTCATCGGGGAAGATGAACAGTGGATGGTCTTGTCGCGCTATAGGAGTATAGCGCGTTCATTCTTATCGCGCTACAGATGGGTAGCGCGTTCTGGATGATCGCGCTATACATGTATAGCGCGTTCTGTGTTGTCGTGCTACAGGGGTATAGCACGTTCTGATCTGAACGCGCTATACGAGGGTAGCGCGATCTTGAGGCGACCAGTCAGGCAGCCCAGGGCGGGTAGCCTACAGCTGATCGTGTCTCCTTTGGCCGTGTGTGTCTCGAACACCCCGTGGAGTTCTGTGACCGTGTCTTTGGGTGTCCGGGGGTTTTGTTACCTCGATTAGCATGCCCGTAGGTGTGTGTGTTCCGGACTGTGTGTGTTACGTTTAATCGAGTCATCGTGGATCGGTGTGTGTGCGGTGGAGTTTCCCCTGCATGTCGTGGGTTTATTCGGAAGATGATTCCCGAGTGGGCCATGTGTTTGGCCTTGGACTGCGAGTCCAGCCATCCAGCTTGGAGCTGGAGGTTTCCCGCTTTTCCCAGGGATGGGGAATCGACATGGCGGCTTGTGAACTGCCCTGGGAATCGTGTGTGTGGCCTGTGGACTGTGAGTCCAATTACCCAGCCTGGAGCTGGAGGGTTTCTGAGTTCCCTTTTGAGAAGATAGTCTCGGCGGCTCGTGAGCTGCCTCGATATTCGTGTTACCGTGGATTTAGACCTAGGGATTAGACTAGATTAACGGCGTTGTGCCGTTGCGTACGACGGTCTTGACCCCGAGTCTTGTGACTCCAGGACCGTTGGATTTAGTGAGTCTAGAGGACTGTCCAGAGTCCAGTGGCTCGATGCCACTTGATCCTTCGTGACTTTCGCGCAGGGTGCGTGCGTGTTTCTCATTGTTTCTCCTTGGAGAGTGGTCATACCAGTGACTCCCCACTAGTCGTAGCCTTCTGACACGCGAGTGGTCCCACCAGGGAGTGGTGGCGAGGCTACCCCAGTGAGAGACGATTTTAGACTGGTTTCCGTCGGGCCCCACGTCTACCAGCCAGAGTCCGGCTGAGGGGAAAACCAGTCAGAGGGCCAGACCAGGGACGCACGGTCTGTGTGTGCACACATGGTTGGGGGCGGTTGGACCCGCGCTGACGAGCGCGACCCCAGCTAGTCACTTGTTTTGTGGTTACTTGTCGGTGTCTCAGTTCCCGCTGGGCCGGAGGGAGACACCTGAGGCTCGGTCTAAGACGTCAGTGGACGCATCCGGTCTTGCTTCTGGTGGACAGGTACTCCTGTCACGTGAGACGTGACTCTCCTGTGTTCGGGTTCCGTTTCCCGTCTGTGAGACGTGGTTTTCTGAACCGACCGGTGTTTCCGAGATAGTGGCCAGGGTGCTAGTAGCTTTACCGAGGTTGCGTCTTGTTGCGTGGTGCCCGCGACCAGGTGGTCGGGGTTGCACCTTAGACAGCGTAGTCCAGGTTGGCCTTGTCTGGGAGGACAGGCCTTCACGGTGGGGTTGCCGTGAGTTTTACCTCAGTAAGTGGTGCTAGTGTGGTCCGGTTCCCGATGGTGAGATCGGGATTTCTTTTTCTGCTTGACCGGTACAGTAGGAGTAGCTGTAGTGCCGAGTTTTGACCGGCCACCGGTTCGTTGTTCCTACTGTAGTCGTAGCTGCTTTCTTTCTCGCTACCGCCGTTGTTTCCGATTGGGGTTCCGCGGGATCCCTGCTGAGTCTCTGTTTGGAGACTCATCCCTGTTTTCAGGTGTGGCGGTTCTTTCTCGAGGTTCGAGGGTGCAGCGCGGGAGTTCTGTAGTAGCCAGCTCGCCGGGCCGAGTGTTCACTTGGCATGTGGTACGTTTTACTGCTTTAGACTGTACTTTCTGTTGGACTGGACTTTGTTGTAGTAGTTGTTTATTTATTTCTGTTAATTGTTGAATTGTCCTGCTTTATTTCCTATTTCTTTGTGCCTCCACACTCCTTTTAGCCCTTTCGAGCCCTCCCGACTCGTCGGCGGCGGGCCAGGATTCGAATGGCATCGGGCCCTTCCCGGTATCCGGATCTTGGGTCATCACAGATGGTATCAGAGCGGTGGTTGTGGACGTACATAGGAATTCGAGATATTGCAGTGATCAGAGTCCAGAAGGTCCAGTACAATCGGCAACTGGCATAGGGTTTTGTGTTTATTTTCCGCTTGGTTTCTCGCTTGAGAGCTTGAGTGCGCAGCGCGGTGCTGTGAAGGTGGTTGCTGTTCGCGACTTTCGTGCCGGCGTGGGGATTGAGGATCGAGGTCGAGAGCTTTCTCCCTCATCGTTGGTGGCCTCGGTTGTGCTGCGTTGGGCAGAGGTTGCCGGCAGGTGCGTCGCTGCGGTGCTGCGTTCGAGGTTTTTGCAGCGAGGTCATGTGGCTGGTGCGGATTGTTTGTGGTTAAGTGGCCATGAGCGTGCTCTGAGGGAGCTGTTGTCGAGTCTGGCCACTCTAGCTTGAGGTTTATCCAGCCCCTGAGGTGTTAAAGTCATGGCTTAAGGTGGCAGAGCGGGTGCTCTGATCGAGAAGTGTACTCGGATGAGCTGAGAATCTTCTCGGTGAGCTGCTGTTTCGTTGAGCCTGATGTTCTTGTCGTACTCTGTGGCGTCAGAAATGACGTGTCAGTCCCGGTTATTCTTGCGGATTTTGAGGCAGGATTGGGCTGTGGTGTCCCAGTAAGTCTTGCTCCTGTGCTCACGAATGGGTTGTGTTCGCCCTGGATTTCGGGACTCGAGGATGAGCGTTGACGGTGGGCGATTATGGCTCGTGTTGCGGCTCTTAGTGTGGCGCGTTGCAGTTCGAGGAATTGCAGTGGTGGTGCATCAAGAGATGCTGAGATTGTGGTCCGGCGTGACACTCGCCGAGTGTGTCGGAGGCGCTGACCTGATGGAAGCAATTATTTTCTCGGTGCCGGAAGGTGTTGTTCCCAGCATGCGCGAGGTTCGAGATCAAGTCGAGCGTGGAGATTTTTCGTTGGTCGGAGGTATGTCGGTTTCTCCCTTGGTTGGAGAGATTAAGTTTGGCTAGGGTTCGTCGTCTTGCATTATGTTTCCGGATTGATTGGCCTCTGTGTGCCATGAAGTCTGTGCGAGACGTGATCCGTGTTTTGGCAAGGTGGTTGCCTGTGAGAGTTGTGCCCATTTCCCATGGTGTGTAAGGGTGCTGGCGCTGTTCCGGAAGGACGAGTGCTAGTTGGGCGGTGTTCACATTCTTGGCTGGTGCTGGAATTTTCCGATTCGTTGCTGATTGAAGTCTGCGGAGTCGTGGAGGATTGCCAGATTTGACAGTCTGTGCTTTGGGTTTGAGGTAATGGAGCTTTTCCTCACCCTGTTTTCTGAGCTTGACCAGCCGAGTCGTGGATTGTCGGGATGGAGAGTCCCGAGTTGCCGTGTTTGGCTGTGCGCGTGGATCAGAGTGCACAGCGGAAGCCTGGTGGGCCCATGACCCACTGGTTCAGGATCGTAGCTACGGGCAGATTTCCTGAGGTTGCGTTGAGCATTGGAGGATTGGTTCCTCTGTGAGAGAAGTGTTCTTGACGTGCCGTTGCTCGAGATATCGTGGTTATTGGCACTGACAGGATGGAGTGTTGGGAAAATATGTCGGCAAGTGTGCCGCATGAGTACCCTGTTCCTGTGATGGAAGCCGTGTCAGGCGTCGGTGTTAGACCCGGATGGGGGTTGTGGAGGATGTCGCCTGACGGAAGTCGAGGACGTGATAGTCAGAGTTGGTGGCTTGGTGCCCGACTTGTATTGGAAGTTGTGTCCTCGGGTAGGACCGTGATCTTGAGAAGTGATCTCTGGCAGATTTTGGGTTCCGGTCGGTAGCTGCGAGTGACTGGTAAGCCTAGTCTCGTAGTCGACCATGGTAAGATGTGTATTGCTTGGAGACCTGTGTGCATTGGTCGTGGTGTTGGCGACCAGGTTGCTGTGAGATTGGATGACACTTTCCTTCCCTAGAGATGTGTGCCGTGAATTGTTCCGGTGGTGTCCCATGGCTCTGTGATAGGGGCGGAATCGGGATTGGCAGGTGTCCACTAGGATTAATTGGGACGAGGTTTCGATGAGACAAGACGGAAGAGTGACGCATGTGGGCGGAGGCCTTTTAGTGTGATTGGCGTCGGAATGGTGGTCCTTGATGGGACGTTGGCGTTAGAGTGGTTATCCCTGGTTTGGTGACCAGCATGGGATGGTTCCCCTGTAAGTCTGAGTCGAGTGAGGTGATGACCGAAGACTCCTGAGTCTTGTCGTTGGTTTTGTCGTGCTCCCCTGAGAAGGTTGAGTTGGACGCTGCTCGAGATCGGATGCGGTGTCCGAGAGAAGCTCGGTTGATATGTGGTAATTGTCTGTGTGTGAGTCAGCGGATGGCCTATTGTGAGTTGGATCGTGCCCGTTGGGCCAGTGGAGGTTTCCCGTTGACGAGCAGCTGGTGACCAGCTTGTGGCCTTTTCACAGACAGAAGATGCTGGTGGTTGTGCATCGAGAACGGTGAGAGCCGTGTATCAGTGGGGTGATCCTTGGCGCTGAGCCGATGATCGGATTGCGGTCTGTTGAGATGGCTGCGTGAGCTGATGGAGGCTCTGTGTTGGTTGCTCCCTTGAGAAGGGTGTGCGACCGATCAGCTGGTTGTGAAGCTGATGTGTAATTTGTCTGCCGACCATAGGATGGATCGGTAGCTGTTTCTCGTGACGAGGGTTGTGTCTCCTCGGTGAGCGAGATTGTGGCATCGATGTCATGATTGGTTTTCCTTGTGACCGAGGTGATGCCAGATTTGTGCTATTGTGTTGTGCCTGCTCTGATGGCCGGTGTGCGCGGCATTAGGAGCGAGGTGTCATTCGTGATTGTAGTCTGGCTATGTCCCTCAGGATCGGTGTTGTCGCGAGAATCGAGATTTTGTGCTGAGGCTCTGGCAACGTTGTCAGTTGGTTACGGTGTTCTTCCCCTGTGACTTGGTGCTAGTCCTGAATTTCGAGGACGAAATTTCTTTAAGGGGGGAGGGCTGTAACGCCCCTGATTTTTCGGATCATTTTCGTGGGTCTCGGAGTATATTTTGTATTTTACACGTGTTTTTCCCTGATGCGCCTTCGGAACTCTTTACAGAACAAACCGTGACGTTCTCCGATTCCGGGACAGTACCAGCGCGTTGTGCTCCTCCCGAGGATCGCGGAGGTAATTTTTCGTAATTTTCTTAATTTTCGTAATTTTTGAGTTTTTCTATATATTAACCTTTTTCTCTCTCTCCCCTCTCATTTCTCACTCTCTCCGTCTCTCTTCTCTCACGCTCTCCCTTCTCACCCTCTCTTCTCCGGCGGCCGACGGAGCGGGGCAGGGGCGCAGCGGGGCGACGCGGGGGAGGAGGACGGAGAGGATAGGTCGAGGATCGGGGGACAGAGGCGCGATAAAGCTCGGCCGCGAGTTCGTGGAACGGCGAGGGTTTCACGGCGTTTTCTTCGCGGGTCGGCGTCCACGGCGCGTCGAATCTTCGATGGAGGTAGGGAGATGGATCCCCAGCTCGTGTACTTCCTTTCCCGCGATTTTGGTAGGCCACGGTGAGCCGAGCGGGCTTATTCTTACGTTTCGAGGAAAAAGCATGTTTTTGGGGAGTGAGCCGGATCTCTCGTTTCGCGGCGTTTTTGGCCGATCCAGGGGTTTAGATGCATGCAAGGAGGCTTGGGGATGGACTCCCCTTTGTTTCCCCATCACCCGGGGGTGATCGGGGCGTGGATCGGGTTTTTGGGGCATTTCCGCCGTTTTCGGGCGCGGACTGAGAACGCGCTCGCCAAGGTAAGGGCGTTCTTGGAGGTCGCGCCGCCCCGACAGAGCGCGTTCATTGGGGAAGATGAACAGTGGATGGTCTTGTCGCGCTATAGGAGTATAGCGCGTTCATTCTTATCGCGCTACAAATGGGGAGCGCGTTCTGGATGATCGCGCTATACATGTATAGCGCGTTCTGTGTTGTCGCGCTACAGGGGTATAGCGCGTTCTGATCTGAACGCGCTATACGAGGGTAGCGCGATCTTGAGGCGACCAGTCAGGCAGCCCAGGGCGGGTAGCCTACAGCTGATCGTGTCTCCTTTGGCCGTGTGTGTCTCGAACACCCCGTGGAGTTCCGTGACCGTGTCTTTGGGTGTCCGGGGGTTTTGTTACCTCGATTAGCGTGCCCATAGGTGTGTGTGTTCCGGACTTTGTGTGTTACGCTTAATCGAGTCACCGTGGATCGGTGTGTTTGCGGTGGAGTTTCCCCTGCATGTCGTGGGTTTATCCGGAAGATGATTCCCGAGTGGGCCATGTGTTTGGCCTTGGACTGCGAGTCCAGCCATCCAGCTTGGAGCTAGAGGTTTCCCGCTTTTCCCAGGGATGGGGAATCGGCATGGCGGCTTGTGAGCTGCCCTGGGAATCGTGTGCGTGGCCTGTGGACTGTGAGTCCAATTACCCAGCCTGGAGCTGGAGGGTTTCTAAGTTCCCTTTTGAGAGGATGGTCTCGGCGGATCGTGAGCTGCCTCGGTATTCCTGTTACCGTGGATTTAGACCTAGAGATTAGACTAGATTAACGGCGTTGTGCCGTTGCGTACGACGGTCTTGACCCCGAGTCTTGTGTTGGATTTAGTGAGTCTAGAGGACTGTCCAGAGTCCAGTGGCTCGGTGCCACTTGGTCCTTCGTGACTTTCGCGCAGGGTGCGTGCGTGTTTCTCGGAGTTTCTCCTTGGAGAGTGGTCACACCAGTGACTCCCCACTAGTCGTAGCCTTCTGACACGCGAGTGGTCCCACCAGGGAGTGGTGGCGAGGCTACCCCAGTGAGAGACGATTTTAGACTGGTTTCCGTCGGGCCCCACGTCTACCAGCCAGAGTCCGGCTGAGGGGAAAACCAGTCAGAGGGCCAGACCAGGGACGCACGGTCTGTGTGTGCACACGTGGTTGGAGGCCGTTGGACCCGCGCTGACGAGCGCGACCCCAGCTAGTCACTTGTTTTGTGGTTACTTGTCGGTGTCTCAGTTCCCGCTGGGCCGGAGGGAGACACCTGAGGCGCGGTCTAAGACGTCAGTGGACGCATCCGACCTTGCTTCTGGTGGACAGGTACTCCTGTCACGTGAGACGTGACTCTCCTGTGTTCGGGTTCCGTTTCCCGTCTGTGAGACGTGGTTTTCTGAACCGACCGGTGTTTCCGAGATAGTGGCCAGGGTGCTAGTAGCTTTACCGAGGTTGCGTCTTGTTGCGTGGTGCCCGCGACCAGGTGGTCGGGGTTGCACCTTGGACAGCGTAGTCCAGGTTGGCCTTGTCTGGGAGGACAGGCCTTCACGGCGGGGTTGCCGTGAGTTTTACCTCGGTAAGTGGTGTTAGTGTGGTCCGGTTCCCGATGGTGAGATCGGGATTTCTTTTTCTGCTTGACCGGTACAGTAGGAGTAGCTGTAGTGCCGAGTTTTGACCGGCCACCGGTTCGTTGTTCCTACTGTAGTCGTAGCTGCTTTCTTTCTCGCTACCGCCGTTGTTTCCGATTGGGGTTCCGCGGGATCCCTGCTGAGTCTCTGTTTGGAGACTCATCCCTGCCTTTCAGGTGTGGCGGTTCTTTCTCGAGGTTCGATGGTGCAGCGCGGGAGTTATGTAGTAGCCAGCTCGCCGGGCCGAGTGTTCACTTGACATGTGGTACGTTTTACTACTTTAGACTGTACTTTCTGTTGGACTGGACTCTGTTGTAGTAGTTGTTTATTTATTTCTGTTAATTGTTGAATTATCCTGCTTTATTTCATATTTTTTTGTACCTCCACACTCCTTTTAGCCCTTCCGAGCCCTCCCGGCTCGTGGGCGGCGGGCCAGGATTCGAATGGTATCGGGCCCTTCCCGGTATCCGGATCTTGGGTCATCACAACTCCTTTGGAGTTTATCGGGGTCAATTGACCCCAGTGCGAGAGGAGAGGAGTCCAGTCAACCCCAAGGCTTAATCGGGTTTAACCGACCCCCCTTGGCTCAGCGGTCAACCCCGGTTAGCCTTAGGAGGCTAACCGGGTCGATCGACCCCTGGGCGGCCCCCTTTTGACCCGATAGAGACCCTTTTCTCTTTTTTCAAAAATTTTGGCTCCAAGAAGTTGTTTCATTTGAAGAAGTGTCTCCAAATGATATTGAAATATGAGGTCCACAAAAGAACTTCAACGATTTTCCTTTTAGCTTCATAAATACAAAGACAATCCCCATCCTAATCCTACTTCTTCTTCCTTTGTGAATTAATTAATAGATGTCATAGGGATGACAGCCACCACCATGCCAAGATCTGTTAGGGGATCACCAAGAGACAGTCAGTCAGACTCCAGTGTCCATGGTCACAGCTTTCCACAAGGGGCCAGTAACTAGTCACCAGTAGCAGCAATCGATGTGTGAGGAGGCTAAGTCTATCATAGCAACATCAACGAAAAAGTGGAAGGAGATCTGCAGCTCTATTGTAAGTTGCCGCTCATCCATGTGTGTGTGTTCGTGTTTCGGGTGCGTGGGTGGCATGTATATGTTTGTTATTTAATGTAATGAACTGTGGTATCATCGACTTTCAAAAAGATAGAAAAACTGTTTGATTATTTTTGACCAGCAAGGCTCTTTTAAGTCAAACATTGTCCGTTGATTATTTGCATAATCTTTGCAACTATGTCCTAATATATTATACTTAGCGATTCAACAACAGAACAAGGCAACAAATAACCAGTATCCCTTGCGAAGTTGGTCCACATGTGGGAACACGAAGGGGATTGCCTACGTTTATGTGCCCATTGCCATTTAGCAGAAATGGAATAAGGAAAAAAACCATGGGAATGCAAAGAAAATGCAGGAAAGCTCTAGCTTCCACCAATCAAACGTTCTGGAACGGAAGTTCAATTAAGAAAGACGGGAAAAAAGGGGAAAAGTGAAGGCTTATACTAAGAAGGCATGCACAAAAGGAGCCACTCCAAGTAACATCAAGTTCACCAGAGAGATCATAGCAACTCATAAGTGATTGGTATCTTTATGCTATCAAAACCAAATGTTTACTGTCATCATCCACATGATCACTAGATTTAACTTATAGACTAGGTCGATTAGGTAAAAGGCATCAATGAGTCTCCCTTGCCGAGTGGAAAATAATTACCAGAAAACGTAAAATATCACAAAGACGGGAGCCAAATTGCGCAAGGGGATGTGAGCTGTCACTATATCATTCGTTTTATCCACACACACACACAGAGAGAGGGAGAGAGATGAACCTTCAAGGATGAAGTCACACGAACAATATGTGAAGTCAAGTCAATCTGCAAACGAAAATGTCAAAAGCCATTAACACAAGAAACAAACGTAAACTAGGTAACCCTTTCCTACATTTTCCTAACACAACATGATCAAAATTCGATTCCTCGGATAGATCCCGCAAAGCTGGTATCCCAGAGGCCGATGCCAGTCACATTGTGGCAAGATCAAACAGAATGCGGTAGCTTCGACCCCGTCTACACGAAATCGGCGCCGACAAACACCTCAAAAGGGGCGACCTTTATGTAGGCGACCGGATCGACGAGGAGGTAAAGAGAGCAAACAAACACCTTACGATCCAGTTTCGTGATGACGAGATCCGAGCGCGCGGGCGAGAACAGGATCGCGATCCAGAGTGCGAGGAAGAGTGCGGCCCGAGGCACAGACGCCATCCTTCCCTCGGCAGCTGCCCCAGGGAGCTAGCCGTTGCTAGGGTTTGGAGATGGCGGAATGCGCAGAGCAGAACCTATAAATCCTCAGCGCCCTCCGGGGGACGATAGGACAAAGGAAGCGGACGACCCTCCCATTCCGTCGAGTCACGGTTAATCCAGGTGAGTATAAGCGGTAATTGACCGGAGAAAGGGTGGAAAGCAACAATATTTTCAATTGTGACTTGAAACTTGACTGGATCAAGGTAGCGAGTCATGAATTAATAGTTTAACTGTTTTGGTTAATCTGTGATCTATAATATTAAAATTTTAAATATCAATATTATATATTATCATAAAATTTTAATATATTTAAGTTAGAAATATGAAATGTACACTTTAACATATATAGTAAAAAATAATTTTTTACAAATAAATTATTGTTAAATGATTATTTACATATCTATCATGTCTGGATTTATATTAACAAATATATCTTTACTTTTTTCAAAATAATGTAAATTTGTCATCGCGATTAACTTCTGTCGGAGGGAAGATGAATATTTGTGATAGATTTCAATATTCTCATTTATTTTTCATGGAATGACCATAAAGCCCCTCATTTAACTCTCTTCTTTATATTCAAACATTCCCACTCCCCCCCTTCACCACCGACCATACGAGCGCCGTAGATAGTAGGGTTTGTTGGAATTACATCGGCCAACTGTCTGGATATAGTAGGGTTTGCCCCTTCAATCTCTGGTGTCGGTAGGAAGCGTACTCAGTCTAAATCACTACAGACGGAAGGGGTTGCCTAACCAAAACTATAACGCCCAACTGTCGGCCAGCTGTTGCTCTCTGACATCATCGTCAAGAAGCATCCTCAGTCCTAGTAGGTCACTATAACTCCCCACCTAGAGTCACCACTGTAGTAGGGTGTTTGATCATTGTACTGGTGGCCATTTGAAAATGAGCCAAGATTTATCCATTGGAATTTCTTCCCCTACACCACATCGGCAACTTGAGCCTCCTTGTGCTTATGTTAGTGGCCTTGTAGGAGTTTTACTCTACCCGTAAGAGAAGCAAAAGACAATGGTTCTATGAATGTGCCAGATGGGGGGTCAACAGTAGTCCTTCGGTAGCCTACAATGGCAATCTCATTACAAAATCTAACTATTTATTTTGTTTTGTTATATGTAGGCCGCAAATGCGTGTGACTATTTTAACTGGGTGGATGACTTTCACCACTCGATCGTAGATCTGAAGTATCATATTTCAACTATGCAAGAGGGGTTTGAGAAGAAAGTAGGAGAGTTAGAGCAGAAGATAGAATCCATAAGAACCATTGTTAAGAGATGTATAATTGCTCTTGTGTGTGCAATAATTATGTTTCTTTTCGTGATGGTTCAATAAAGTGTCATGTGATCGGTTAGTTTATATGAAGGCTCATGTGCTTTCACTTATCATGTAACCACGGGATTGCTCTTATAATGATTAATGAGATGATTTGCCTTCTCCATCATGTGTTTGTTGTTAATGACATTACGTGCATTGAGCATATGTTGTCAGTGATGTGTAATTTAGCAACATACATTGGTTAATATGTATTTTATATGTTATACATACTTATAACAGTGAGTTTATAACAATATTTGGTTCCCACTGAACCTTACAAAATTATAATAATTTGGCTCGTATAGATAATATTTGGTTCCAACCGAACCTTACAAAAGTACAATAGTTATACATATTTAAACAGTCACAACTAAGCAAGCCATCCATCACAATTGCAACCAATCATAAACATCAAATGGATCCTATTAATGTGCGAACTTAGATAGCATTATAATAGTTATGATCACCTTAGGCAAGCCATCCATCATAATTTGAGATGGCATAAGCCGTTGGCTTTAAAAGTGTACTTCCAAATAAAAACATATCATTATAATTGTAATGCCCCAGACTTTTCGAATCCTTCTTCTCGGGTCCCGGATCTGCATTTCCAGTGTGTCTGGCTCCGTTGTGTCCGAAGTGATGTTTCGGACATCTTTCGTGTTCGGATCGGCGCGATCCGGAGCTGTTTCGGAGGCCGGAGTGCGTTCCGCGGCTTTTCCGCAGGTGTTTTCCGGTTTCCGGTGTGTGCTTCGGTAATTCCTTCGGAACCTCATTGCGGGTGAACCGGGCCGTTCACCTAGGCGAGTGTGGTACCGTTGCGATCGGTGCGTTCCGAGGATCACGGAAACATGATTTTCTATTTTTCGGTATTTTCCGAAATTTCTGGATTTTTTCCCTATATAAACCCTTTTTCTCTCTCCCCACTCATTTTTCTCACCCTCTCCCCCTCTCTCTTCTCCGGCGGCCGACGGAGCGAGGCGGAGGCAAGGTGGAGGCGGCGCGGGCGAGGATGGGCGAGGATCGAGGCGGTTGCGGGCGCGATCCCTCGGTGGATTTCGAGATGGCATCGTTCGTGTTCCGGGCAATTTTTGGCGTGAATTAGTTGCTTCGACACGCGGTTTCTTCGGTGGAGGTAGGGTGACGGAACACTGCTGCGTCCTGCCCGTTTTCCCTGCCATTGCACGTCGTTAGGCGTAGAAACGGCTGTGTTTGGGTCCGTTCTAGCGAAACCGTGGTTTGTAGGTTTCGTAGGGTCGGTCGGGAAACGGCGACGATTTCTAGACTGGTTACTGTCAACGGATTCATTGGGGCGAGAGCATTCTTTTCCCCCTGATTTCGTCTCGATTGGTGGTCCCGTTGGACCGGTAGGGCTCCGGGAAGCCCGAAAACCCTTTTGGGTAACTTCGGTAGAATCGCCCGTTTCTCGCGATTCGTGCGTTGTTTTGACTCCGGTCGGAGTCCATGTGATTGTGAGGGTGGTTGTGGCTGTATCCCCTTCGTTTCGGCACAAACGGGGCGTGGAAAGGCCGCGATCGGGTGACCCCCTGGGTTTACCCGCCGCGATGGTTGGGCGGTCGAACCAGGGCCCGTCCATCGTATGGGCAGCTGGCTTTGGACCGTTCTTCTCATTCTGGTTTAGGGGTTGTGCGGTCGGACGATAGACCACACATGCGATGTGCAGCCAGGAGAGGTCCGCATGTCCCCCCATGGGCGGTTGGTCCCCAGCCGTCTGTCTTCCCGTGGGCTTGTGCGGCCAGGTGCTGACCGCATGTCCCCGTTGACCTTTGGTCAACAGTTAGGTGTCGGTCGGGTTGTGCGGTTTGGTCAAAACCGTTTTGACCGACACTGGAGTAGGTCGGTAGGGTTGTGCGGGCGACCCTTAGCCGCACATCCCCTTGGGCAGTTCATTCCTAACCGCCTATCCCCTCCTTGGGTTAGTCCGATTAGTGCACTTGTGTGGCTCCTTCCTGGCCGTATATCCCTTGAGCGGCTCTTCCCCAGCCGCACGTCCCTTGAGCGGCCCAGGATGAACCGCCCATGTGCCAGTCTAACCCGGTGTTTCTGTTTTGACCGATTCGAGCCCCGGGTGTGTGGTTCTCGATCCACGTGCCGACCCGTGGCCTGACGGATGCTGTGCACTTCGTCGGGGCCAGGTGTCGTGGTACGGTGTGGTCCCGGGGTGTAGCGTTCTCGACTCGTGTCACCGTGTGTTGGCGTGCGTGTGGTGAGAGTCCCCGTGCGTCGTTGATTTCTCCGGAAAGCGATTCCCGAGTGGGTCATGTGTGAGGCCTTGGGCTGCGAGTCCAGTTGTCCAGTCTGGGGCTGGAGGCTTCCCTCTTCTCACTGAGTTGGGCTACAGCTTGGAGGTGTGCGAGTTGCTTTGGGAATCGTGCTTCTGTGCTTTCCGCGTGGGCCGTGTGTGTGGCCTTAGTCCCTTGAATTCCCTTCCCGAGGGAATGGTCTCGGCGGCTCGTGAGCTACCTCGGTACTCGTGCTACCGTGGTTTTAGACCTAGAGATTGGACTAGATTGACAGCCTTGTGCTGTTGTGTACGACGGTCTTGACCCCAAGTCTTGTGACTCAAGGACCGTTGGGTGCAGTGCGTCTAGAGGACTGCCCAGAGTCCAGTGGCTTAGCATCACTTGGGTTTTCTCGACTCTCGCGCAGGGTGTGTGCGTGGCCGTGGACTGCGAGTCTTGTTTCTCCTCCGACTGTGGTCACCGTGCGACGGTGCTGGTACGTGGGACGGTCCCCGTACTTCGTCGGGTTCGGACGTTATTTTCTGTTGACTTAAGAGTCTACTCCGTAGTGACCCTCCACTAGTCGTAGCCTGCTTACAAGCGTGTGGTCCCACCAGGGAGTGGTGGAGAGGCTACCCTTAGAGACGGTTTGTGGACCGGTTTCCGTCGGGCCCCACGTCTTGCAGCCAGAGTCCGGCTGAGGGGAAAATTAGTCAGAGGGCCAGACCAGGGACGCACAGTCT
The DNA here is from genome assembly GCA_022559845.1 of Amorphophallus konjac. Lineage (NCBI taxonomy): Eukaryota > Viridiplantae > Streptophyta > Magnoliopsida > Alismatales > Araceae > Amorphophallus > Amorphophallus konjac. The sequence continues at coordinate 98,093 of JAHNEJ010003538.1, forward strand.
GTGTGTGCACACATGGTTGGGGGCGGTTGGACCCACGCTGACGAGCGTGACCCCAGCTAGTCACTCGTTTGTGGTTACTTGTGCGGTGTTCGTGCCTTTGGTAGGAGCTACCACGTCAGGCAGTTCACCTGCGGTGCGGTGTAAGATGTCAGGGGACGTTACCGACTGTGCTTCTAATGGGAGGTACTCCTGTCGAGTCGGGAGTGACAGACTATCAGTCTCTGTGACTTTGACCTTCGGGTCTTGGTCGTGTTGACCGTTGAGTTTCAGTTGTCTCGTCGTGGCGTGTGTGTCGGTTCTCGTGCCGTGAGACTAGTGCTAGTAGATTTACCGAGGTTGTGTCTTGCTGTGCGATACTCGTGACCAGGTGGTCGGGGTTGTACCTTGGACAGTGTGTCCAGGTTGGCCGTGTCCTGGGAGACAGGCCTCTACGGCGCGGTTGCCGTGGGTTTTTACTTCGGTAGGTGGTACTAGTGTGGTTCGGTAGCCTCGACTGCGAGATCGGGGTGTGCTTTCGGGTACAGTAGGAGTAGTTGTAGTGCAGAGTTTCGACCGGCCACCGGGTTTACTGTTCCTGCTGTTGCGGTTGCTCTTGTAGCTTTCCTTTCCGCTACCGCGGTTGTTTCCGGGTGGGGTTCCGCGGGATCCCTACTGAGTCTCTGTTTTGGAGACTCATTCCCTGCTTTTCAGGTGTAGCGGTTCTTCCTCGAGGTTCAAGGGTGCTATTCGAGGGTTCTCAGTTGCCAGCTCGCCGGGTCGAGTGTTCACTCGGCATGTGGTACGCTTTACTACTTTAGACTGTACTTTCTGTTGGACTGGACTCTGTTGTAGATGTAGTTGTTTATTTATTTCTGTTATTTGTTGAGTTGCCCTGCTTTATTTCCTATTTCTTTGTGCCTCTACACTCCTTTCAGCCCTTCCAAGCCCTCCCGGCTCGTGGGCGATGGTTCAAGTCTCGGGTTATCGGGTCTCTCCCGGTAATCAGATTCTCGGGTCGTTACAATAATAGTTTGGTTCCCACTAAACTTTACAAAAAAAGTCATCATCACCTTTGTTTGGCTGCCATGAACCTTCCAAAGAAACACATCATTACAATAGTTTGGTTCCCATTGAACCTTACAAAATAAGTCGTTGTTATCATAGTTTGGTTCCAATGAACCCAACTCAATAAACATCATTGTAATGATAGTTTGGTTCCAGTGAACCTTACAAAAAGATTAAAAAAAGATTAACATTCTTAAACATTCAAAGTAAACATAGTTAGCATCACAATCATATGGATGCTTGTCTGATCAACTGACTTGGCCCATTTCTCCTCGACCCAACTATAGAGTGCACACCTCCTTGCTCAGTCTGAACAGGCCTTGGGACATTGGTGATAGATGATTGAGTGCTCACACCCCTCGGAACATTGGGGACAGCTGTCGGCCCCTCCATCCTCCAATTTGGAATAGAAACTAACATGTCACAATACCAACTTAATAGGCTAGATATGGTGCTATTGATACTAATGGTGCATTTAAGATGCTAAGAAAAGAAGTTAGACATCCACAGTATTTGGTGTAGACATAAAATATGCCCACGCGAATGAAAAAGGAAGAAATATGACAAGGGCAATGAATAAATAGATAGGGCAATAATAAAATAAATGAAAAGAAAGACGGTGATCACCACCTAGGGATAACAACATAAATAACAGTAAAGAACTTAATAGCCTACGTTGCATATCTTGTAATAAGAAGAAATAGCCAGAAAGAAGATGGACAGAGTCTGGCTGAGAATGCGGTCACTGTAGTGACTGCGACCACCTGAATGCGGTGGCCTCTGTGGCCACCGCATTCAGAACAAGGTGCGGGATACTTGAAAGTTCAGATCCTCCTCGCTCTCCAACCGGCTAGAGAGCGAGGGCCTCACGTCCTTAATTGCACATACCTGTGAAAAAAAGCCAAACAAAGGCAAAACCCATTAGAACACGTGATTTGTGTAGCATCTATCCCTCAAATAGATAGAACATGAAATAAGGAGGGGAGAAGACCTAAAGGTTGGGCTTTTAACTTCTGCTTGATCGAACAAAGATAGGTGTGTGTTTTTGTGTATGTAATATAGAGAACGAAGTAAAGGAGATAGTAAAACGCAATATGCATGTGAAGATATGATTGAAAGGGTGTAAGTATAATAAAAGAACAATAGAGATAGAAATAAGAAAACTATAGAAAGAGGAGGACTTAGAACTTTCCTAATAGATTGGGGTCGAAGTAGAAGGTGTCCAATGTGGCATGGCTCCGCCCCAGATCCAAAAAATGCTCCTCTTTGGAGCTCTAGGCCATGAGAGGTATTTATAGAGCTCTAGAAACCCTAAGTCGAAGTTGGAGGACAATTTCATAAAAGACGAGTCCAAAGGAGATAATATGATAGAAAATCCATATGATAACCTCCCTAAGGTAGGCAGGATGCGATCTGGATCGAAAAGCTTGAGATAGAGACCCTGAACAAGGACTCTATGACGTCCTTGGCTGGAGAAGACAAAGTTCTGGCTAGAGCAGGACTCTTCTGAGGATGCGGTCGATCGGCCGACTGCGACCTGGAGGAACACGGTCAGTTGACTAACTGCGATCAGGAAAGGTTGGTAAAAAATGTGAGAATTCAGAAAAGGGGCCTCCATGGCTTAATGGGCCAGAAAAAAATGGACAGAATGGGCTCACAATGGGTCAAGGAAGACTCTAAAGCAATGGCCAATTCGGGACATCGTTAGGATGAACAAGAGAAAGGCTTGACTTGAAGGCTAAAAATGGGTGTCAACAGATACCCCTCCTTGATGTCCACTTTGTAAGGGAGTGAGCGGAAATGAAGCGAAGGCGACATGAAGTGGAGATGAAATAAAAGCAAAAGTGACATGAAATGGAGGTGAAGTGAAGGTGCAACATAGCAGATTGAAAAGCGAACATCATGGCAAAAGACACTCGTCACAATTGACAAGCGATAGAAATTGTTCGGAAGACGCCAAACTAACCACAAGGAACAGCTAGCGTGCATGATACATGTCTGGAGAAATTAACTAACGACAAGAAAAACATGATCTACCTCATTAGTGGACTTCTCGCAAGCGTGCGATTCACAACTAATAAGCGGATCGAAAGGAAAAAGATTGATTGAGATATTGAGATAAAAAACCAGACAAGGGTCATACTGACTAACTAGACTGAGCAAGCAGCTCAGAGAAGTCGTTCAAATTTGGAGTGGGAAATGAATATCTTCATCAAGAGGTGAAGTGTAATTAGCCATTGCCAAGGAGAAATATTTCAAGGATTATGAGATGTGAATGCTCAAAAATGAAATGATGCATGGTGGGTTAAAGAAAATAAATCACAAAATCGAATGTAAAGAAAGATGAAAAATAGAAAATACTCAAGGATAATATTGCTAGTCCGAATAAATAAGGGTCAAAACTCTTCTTGCAACCACGGCGTGCGAGATAGAGTCCATCATCCCCCAAATTGATTCAACATAATGCCCTATCTAGCGATTAACCGCATGCCCTTAGATCATCATCGTTTTTGGTAAATGAGAACATTAGATCTCATAACAGATAGAAAACCAGTCGATCCTTGAGATAATATAATAAAGGTAAAAATAACATATAATAATGCAATTGAGAGAAGGGATCGAGAGCTATACTTGACTCACCTACGCAGGTGGGACGACATTTTTTGGATTTTTGACTTTCTGGTTTTTATGGATTTTTGCATTTTTGAATAAACATAAACTAAGGAAACAACAAACATAAGCAAAAGAACAAGTGTGGTAGGACTTTAAGACACGGTGGGACTGTAACAGAATAGTAGGATTGTGAAAACACGCGGTGGGACATAACATGGATAACCAGGTAAACACGAGCATGATAAAAAACAATGGGGGACAATCAAAAGAAGAATGCATAGCAAATACACATACTTCATCAAAAACCCAATGATCAAAATGAAGCCTCGGTAGAATCGCCATATTCACAAACATAAGGAAAAGCCCTCTCATGGAGTCATGTGATAAGGAAACAAACGAGCAAAGACTCGAGAGAGACACATGAGGAATAAAGAGCTTCATATCAGATCATGTGAAGGAAAATAAAGAGCAAAGATCCGAGAGAGACAAGTGACGAATAAAGAGCTTCAGATCAGATCAAGGGTTGGGACCGAAGAATCAAGATAGGTCAAAATGGATGTGTGCAGAATAATCAAGAGATAGCAAACGATTGAGCGAAGATAAACTGAGGATATGTAACTTGCACACTTAATAAATAAATTATACCTATTCTTGAAATAAATAGTCAGAAAAAGGAAATTAAATAAGGATACATATTTTTAGATTTTTGCCAATTTTCTATTTGTTAAATTTTCTTAAAATATCTAATTTTTTTACTATTTTGAATATCTGAATTTTTGCAGTTTTGAAATATGTGATTTTTTTTGTTTTTTTATTTTGACGTTAATTTTGACCAAGGTTGGACTAGCTACCACAGCACCCAGGTGGGTTCAAATTACTGGCTAGGGATCCTCGTTCCTTCTCCTTTTGCTAAAGATTTTATTGAGCATGGTGTGCATTGAAAGGTGGCGCGCTACAACCAACTACCCCTAAAGAACTGTGCCCCTACTGAGGCCATACTCGGGATACAACCCAGCCTATGAAGGAGAAGCAAAAAAAAATGGAGATGAGCCTTATGTAGGTTGAGAGATTTCAGGGCTCAACTTCCTTCCAGAGCACTACCCCTTGAAGGTTCAATCTATTGTGCCGGGACTTTTAGTCTTGATTGTTAGACCCACTTTATCGAAAGCACGTATACGACCGGACTCATGACGTCCCGCAGGAAAACTGTACTGTCACTCTTGCCATGACTTTCTTTGATAAATTTTCCTTGATTGCAATTTGGCTAGCTAGATTTTAAATGATATACCACATATTTTTGGTAGGTCATAGAGACTGCCCCTATTTGAGACCTCCTCTCATTGAGGAGTGCCTAGGTTAGTTGTCTTACCCGTTCCATCTCTTGCCCCTACACTTGGCCGAGCAGAGAACAGAAAAGAGTTTGTGCATACCCAAGATATGGCCAAACTAGCAACGGTGTTGCTCGGAGGGGTCACCTATAGCTTACCGTGTAGTCTGTGATAGCCATGCTCAAAGTCACCCTTAATGATCGGGGAGGAAATTTTGGACTCCCAGTGCAGAGTTATCACTAGCCTAGGGTGCTGTAGAAGTGAACTACTTGATTTAAGACTTAATCTAAGCAAGACTTAAAAATCACTCAAACATGTTAAAGATATCGACATTATAACCATGTGGAGAGAGATAATGGATAACATAACAAGAAAAAAACATTCTTACACGAAGAAGTTACCTTTGCAACCCATCAGCGTGGAAGTAGCAATATGTAGCGATCTTGATCAGCATGAGCATCGTGTTCCTCGCTTAACAGGATGAAATGGAGGATGGCAAAGTTTTGAGGTTCCTTAACACGGAGGAGCAGTAGACAAGATTAAATTGAGATGAAAAAGGGATAAAAAGAAAAGAGGTGAGGGCTAGAACTCTCTCGTGAGGGTGTAAAAACCCTAATAACATGGAGCGGTCTACAGAATAAATAGAGATTGAAATAGATTAGGGAGGATAAAGCTTCAAAAACAATAGGAGAAAGTGCGAAGGTCCCAATTGGGTGATAAAGAAGGAATTAAAAAACAATGATTCGAACGTTGTAAAGGAACATAAAGAGAATGATTGGAAGGGAGCATGGGAAGATGAGATGATTTGGCAGAGTCTGGAGGTTCTGAGAGAATGCAGTGGATATTTGAAGCTAGAGGAATCTGGAGGCTCCAGATGAAGAGAAGAATCAGATGGAGGTTTAAAATTAGAAAGACGAGGAAGATCCGAGGGCCCTTGATGAAAATGAGGGAAACGAGGGTTCGTGACCCAAGAAAAGAAGAAACTGGATCAGAAGCAGGAAGGTAGATAACCCAAGGGTGGGAGCCAAGCAACAAGAACGATGAAGAAGATGAAGGAGCAGTGGTGGACCCTCTTGTGCAAAACCAACGACCTTTGAATGTATTCCTTCCCATTTTCTTAGCAGATATGTTTTTTGATGCAACGGCTTGACCTTGGTCTTTTGGCCATTCGACTTTTCACATCTTCTCAAATAACGAGCCCAACCGACAGATGGCCTAGCCCTTCTGTGCAAATGCAACTTAGTTGGGATAGTTGCCCCCATGCACTTGATGCTAACACTATTTGGACATTCATTAGCAGACAAATCCTCCAATAAACATGCATTGTTGACCCATGGAGATATGATGCTTGGCATAAGAAGCTTAATGTTCGACAATTCTACTCGGTAATCAGGCATGAAGCGTAATTTCCTTGATAAATAAAAGAAATGAATCCTTAGGAGAGTAATGAGCAGCGTTGATGTGGTCGGCTTACTGACAAATCAAGAGAAATTACATAATGTCTGCAAAATATCCTTGGAAAATATTAAGGATACGGGAAGTTGCCCCTTGAATATATAATCTATCATATTTTTTGCAGCCGTATATGTCAACATAATTGTGGTAGAGAATCCCTCTTGACTAGTCATTTGGAGTGTAATATAGCGAGATGTAATGAGTACATTAAAAGTAGCCCTTCCAACGAGCAATGTGATTGCTATCGGTCTCGCTTTTGAGGTAACCGGAACAAGCTCAAGGGAACTCCTTCTAGCAACCATCTTTGGAAGTATACGCTCGGTACATATCCCCAAATATGCCTGAGATGAGAACTCGGACTGGCATGCGGCAGATGAAATCATAAAGTTTGAAATTCATAGCTGAGACTGAATTATCTTGACTCGGCTCGTTTTTATGCTAGGAATCAGATCTGAGAGGCACCATGGGCAGCATGCACCTGCTCCGTGGGGTGGAAATGGTTGGTGGAGTGGAGGTAGTAAGCTTGGAAGGTATGGAGGGCTCAAAGTGTATGGTAGGTGGTGGTTGATGGGTAATGGTAAGAATGGGTTCGGGCGTAAGCGAAGGTGGAGATGGAGCTTGCTCAGGCTCGGGCGTAGATGGAGGTGAAGGTGATGGGTTAGATGGCTTCTGGTGGTGAAGGAGGTGTAGAAATGGAGATAGCAGAAGGGTTGTCGGATGGCGGCGAGGGTAATGGAGATGGTAATGAAGGAGGCGGAGGTCTCGGGGACCACCGATGGTGCACCGACACAATGGGCGGAGTGGTGTTGGGAGTTGAGGTGGTAGCAATGGTAGTGAATGCACTAGCCTGAGCAAGGGTTCGGGTATGTGAAGGTTGCTGCGGAGGCAATGGTGATGGTAACGGGGTAGATAACAGAGCGGGTGCAACACTTGAAGAAGAAGTGGGGATGTGCCCCTGATCTTGCAATGACAGAGGTGGCTGCGGCCTGGGCGGCTCTTGTTGCTGATGTTCCTTGCTGCGTAGGTCCAAGATAATCTTATGCATTATGGCCCAATTGATCCTTCGTTTGTCTTCTAGATCATAAATAAAATCTTGGTGCTCAGGGCAATCCTCCATCATGTGCCTTGGTTGGCGATGATATACACAATATTCGAGCTGATTTCTAGTTGAGAGTCCACAAGGCTCTACCGGAGGGGAGTTGCAACGTGTTGGTGGCCATCAAAGCCGTGAAGATATCTAATAAAGATTCTGGCAACAAAAAATAATGAGCTCACTATAGGCTAGATGAATGCCAAGATATATGAAGAGATGGAGGGGTTTGACAATGTGGAAAAGAGGGAAGCGAAGACTATGGAGGCAGGGGAGCATGGTGACTAGAAGGGTGACTGGGCGGTGATGCATGATGAGTGGAATGGGAAGGTAGGTAGTGGACGACATCCACTTGCTCCTGGGTTCCCTTGACGGGTGGTTGACATGAATCTTGGTATGTGGAAGGTTGACCATGACATGTGGGAGGCTGACTCGTGGAAGGTTGATATGTGGAGGGGTGATTATGGAAGGTGGATGGTTGACTAGAGGAAGCAGAGGGTTGGCTAGAGGAAGCAGAGGGTTGATGGGACTCAGACATGGAGGGCTCTCAAGGGAATCTTGGAATTGTGTGCGAATGAAGTGGGCTGACTATAGAGTTGTTGCATAGAATGGATATCATTCATGGCTAAGATGAACTGGTATTGTGGCGTTGCATTCGAGATAAGTATCTTGACTTGCTCCTTCTACGTAAGGTGCCCTAAGACTTGCACGGCTATTTGGTGCCAGCGGTCGGCAAAGGTCGTGAAATCCTCATCGGGCTTTACCTTCTCTTGGGCCAAATCCACGATAGAATATTTAGGCCCAACCTGATATTGATAATTGTAGAGTTGGGGAAAAATCAGTCTCGTGCTTCTATTGGGAAAAGAATACAAAGTTTATACCTGGGCACACAAGAGTTGAACCCTAGGTACTGAATAAATGTGACAATAGCAAATAAACCATGAATGATATCTTATTCTAACACTCCCCCTCAAGTTGGAGCATATATATCAAACATGCCCAACTTGCTACATAGAGTGTTAAAACGAGCAATGCCAAGAGATTTGGTGAAGATATCTGCAAGCTGATCAGCAGCAGGTGTAAACAGAGTACTAATCTTATGTGACATAATTGCATCACGAACAAAGTGACAATCAACCTCGATATGTTTAGTTCGTTCATGAAACATAGAATTCTTTGCAATGTATATAGCAGCCTGATTGTCACACCTCATCACCATAGGGGTTCTCTGAGTAACACCAAAGTCTTCCAATAATGTCTTCAACCAAATTATCTCACAAGCTATTTGTGCCATCGCCATGTATTCTGCCTCTGCACTCGATCTAGCAACAACACTCTGCTTCGTACTCCTCTAGGTGACCAAATTGCCACCTACATAAGTACAAAAACCTGAAGTAGACTACCTATCCATGCGAGAACCAGCATAATCAGCATCAGAATATGCTTCAATAGATAAATGACCATTCTTCTTGTACAATAACCCTTTCCCTAGAGCTCCTTTAATATAGTGTAGAATTTTTAAAGCTGCTTCCCAGTGACACACTTTAGGTTTTTGCATGAATTGGCCGACTATTGAGACGGCAAAGGTAATGTCAGGACGAGTCACAGTAAGATAAATAAGTTTACCACAAAGTCGTCTATACTGCAAAACATCTCTAAATTCAGGACTATCCTCAACAACAATTTCAGATTGAGGGACAATGGGTTTTTCAGCTGGTTTGCACCCTAGTAGTCCCATTTCTTGTAAAAGGTCCAGTGCATACTTTCTTTGTGACAATGAGACACCATTACCACTATATGCAAATTCAATGCCAAGAAAGTAATGGGGCCTACCAAGATTCTTGATCACAAAATGACTTTTAATGTATTTTTGAACCTCTTGCATACCATCCACATCGCTCCCCGTCAGAAGCATATCATCAACATATACCACCAAAATCACAAGACCAACAATTGACTTTCGAACAAACACTGAGTGATCAGCTTGACTTCTTCTTACGCCTACACCAGATGCTATTTGACTAAATTTATCAAACCAAGCTCGTGAACTTTGTTTCAAATCATAAATGGCTTTCTGTAGCTTACACACCATCTCCCCACGAGTAACATATCCAGAAAGTTGCTCCATATACACATCTTCCTAAAGGGTGCCATATAAAAATACATTCTTGACATCCATTTAGAGCATAGACCAGCCCTGATTAATGGCAAGAGAAAACAAGACTCGAACAGAGTTACGATGAGCAACATGTGAGAAAGTTTCAAAATAATCTACTCTATACGTCCGAGTGAACCCCTTGGCAACAAGTCTGGCCTTATATTTGTCAATAGTACCATCTGGAAAGTACTTTACAGTAAACACCCACCGACATGAGACAGGAGTTACACCAGTTGGACGAGGTACACGGGTCCAGGTACCAAGAGATATCAAAGCATTCATCTCTTCATCCATAGCTGCTTTCCACTTAGGTTGAGATAATGCATATGAAACAGACCTGGGAATAGAAATAGTAGAGATGGACAAAGCAAACTGACGAAAGGAAGGAGTCAAGGAATTATAAGAAACAAAATCTTTAATAGGATGCCGAGGGCAAGAACGTTTCCCATTGTGAAGAGCAATGGGGAGATCTAAATCATAAACAGAGGTAGATGGCTCACTAGAGGGAGGAGAATCCTCCACCGAAGGAGTAGATGATGACGGCTCCTCAGGCACTGGACTTAACAACTGTTGTTGATAGACCTGCCTAGAACTATTGTCCTCACCAAAAATGTGAACACCATTATCAGAGTTATTGAATAGTGCATCAGGAGGGAAAACAATAGGAGAAATAGGAGAAGATGATGTCTGAGGGATAGGAGGAGATGAAGATATCGGTGTAGATTATAAGAAAATCCACTTAGGAAATAAGAATGATAAAGCTATTAAAAGAATGGGGAAAAGGATAGAAAAGGGAGCATGTGTGGATGCTAAGGGGAAAGGTGATCGCCATAGGGGTTACCTCAAAAGAATATAACAATAGACAAAGGAGGGATTGCGAATAATACCTTTAAAGTGCGGGGGAGATGTGAGTGTCATCTTCTCTTCCTATCGGCCGGCCGATGAAGAGAGTTCCTCTTATTTGATTACCATTGCAAAGAACACAACCAACAACCAACAATAAAGATTGGATTAGAGATCAAGTGTGTAGCATCAAGTTCCATAATATGAATAAACAATGAATCATGTATAAGAACACACCTTATTGGGTGTTGGCCCTTGTTGTACCCTGACAATTTCCCCAGCAAAATACCCAGAAATAAGAGTTTAGGAATTTTCTCGAACACATTCAAGGCATGGGCTACCCGGCCCCTCCGACAACCCAGTGGGCCCGACCAACAGCCCCGACCTGCCAGCCGAGGTATACGGCGGCATTAGCAATCAATCGGGACCGTTCCCGACTCCTAAGTTGCGGACTTTACCCGTATTCTACACAACCACCCGGGCCAGTCCGGGGGTTCTCCGACTACAAGCCACGCCACGTGGCACTCAGTGAAAAGGCCAGGGCCTACCCCGGGACGCCTTCTTTCAACCCTCCAAGGTCAAAGGAAGACCCAAATAGGTCAACCACAGGCTTGGGAGGCCCGCAGCACGTGTGTACGGCTCACACACGTGTGTTCGGCATTCTGCCGAACACCTTGTGGGCGCACATGTTTCAACCCTTCTACACCAACCCACGGGCCACCCCGTGATTCCAGTACACTAATTGGGTCCTACAACGACCCCCCAGCAAGCCGGGGCCACCCCCGACCCTCCGACATGTGGCAATGAGCCACCTAACTTTAGCTCTCAGACCAACCCGAGGCTACCCTACCAACCCGCCGTACAATATGGCACGTAGTACGAGGCAAGGCCCATGGGCCCAAGGTGCCTCCTCTTAGCCCCTATGGACTTCTACCCTCGGCCCTAGGCCAAATCCAAGGCCCGTCGATCACCTACGGGGACCGTTCGGTAACCCGGGGTGTGTCGGGCATTTGCCCGAACACCTTGCGAGCAGCTATTATGACTCGAAGAACAATGGCCCCCATGGGCCATCTCAGCATCCCGGAGCTCCACGTCCTTCAAAGGACGTCCCCAAACGACTAAAGAAGACCCCCGGGGGGCCATCCCTCGGGGTTACGGCTCGTCCGGGGCCGGTTCGCCCCGGGGCATGGCCGCGCCCCCGGGGAGGGCGAACTCCCCCGGGGGTCGCGCCCTCTCCCCAGCCCGGAGGGCCGACGATCCTCCCCAGTCCCAGTTCGTGCAAATTCCTAATCTCGCGGTCCGAGGTTCGTGCAAAGTTTCATTCGTCGTACCCGTACGTGGAAGAATTCGCGAAGACGAAGCCTCGGGATTACGTCGAGTCACACACGTCAATCCCTCAGTCTACGCGCACCAACAGCCAGTCAACCAGTCCAAGTTCGTATCCTTTGTCTTATTGCGTTCAAATTGAGTCAAAGTGGGGCTAATATTAACAAAAAATCCAATTTTATAGAGGTGGGGCCGCCCCTCTCTCTCCCTCCAACCCAGTCCGCCTAAACCCCTCGGTAATAAAAAAAGATTTTTTAAAATCAAAAAAATGGGGCCACTTTGGTCCTCCCAACCCCCCCCCCCCCCGGGGAGGGGTTTAGGCGGACCAACCTGGACCCCCAGGCTGGTCCGCCTAAACCCCATCCAAATTAAAAAAAAAGATTTTTTCCCTCCGAAGAGGGGTTTAGGCGGACCAGACCAGCCCATGGGGCTGGTCCGCCTAAACCCCCCTTGGAGGAGGGTTTAGGCGGACCAGACCCATCTTCTCCACTCCGTTACACACATAAAAAACACACAAAAAATATAAAAACAAAATAAAATAGCACTGTTTGGGGGGTTTACCCGGACCAAGTTGAACCCCCAACTTGGTCCGCCTAAACCCCACCCCTTCAACTTCCTATAAATTTCCCCCCTTAGAAGCTCAAGGGGCATGAGAAAACAAGCAAGAAAGAGATCAATGTTAGCGCAGCAAGAGTGATATAGAAGGGGGGGGGTGAATAGATCACTCCCAATTTGTAAAAACTTAGGCGAAAAATTAATTCTACTGCTTACGCCCCTCCTGGACCCGCACACAGAGAAATGCAAACGCAGTCACCAAACAAGACAGTATAAGTAAATGAGAATGAAGAACTGATCACATGGAAGCAAAGAGACAAGCAGATGGAGAGCACAGATAATAACAGCAAACCACAGAGGAGGCACTCAGTTTTTAGGTGGTTCGATTGCAGTCCGCAATCTACATCCAGCCCTCACTCCAACTAGAATGAGGATTCCACTAGACAATGCTAGAACACTGCAGACTCAGTCTGCGAACAACATGCTGCCACACAGCTTGAACAACTAAGGGAAACAAATCCCTCAACCAAGCTCTGCTACCCACAGAGCTTGAAACATGTTCCAGCTACCAGCTAGAACAGAACCGGAGACACCTCTCCCTTCCTCCACACACCGGAGGGAACCTGCTAATGACAACCTGTCACTAGCAACACCAGAGATCACCGATCTCTCTTCCTCTGCAACCCAGAGGGAAACCGGAGTAACACTCCCTTCCTCCACACCCCGGAGGGGAACCAATTCGAATCAGAAGAATGAACAAAATAAAAAGAAAACAAAATAGAAACAAGGACCAACGAAGAAGCAGTCGGTTCTGAAACCAATACAAATGTAGCTTCAAAGGAAGCAATTCATCAAACCACAGACACTGCTCTCTCTCTCTCGAACATACTCCTCTCGGATCTGGACAATATGGACTCTCTGCTCTTTCTCCTTTCTGGATCGTGCAGCCTCACACAAATGCCTTCTGCTTTTTCTTTTCACGATCGAGCTTCTACTGAAGGACGAAGCTTCATATTTATAGCAGATATTAGGCGTGTGGCTTCCAGGTTCTCGCCCAAGAACTTTTTGCCAGATCATTTGAATTTCGACCACATGGCAGCATCCTGACTGGGTTGCCATCCACGTGTCATGTTCCTGGTTTCTTGGATCACGTGCCAGGTGCCAACCTCGGATCACGTGCCCAATCATCAGCCTAAATCGCCTGCAGACAGAGACAGAAGGAATGTATATACTTAGTTAGTTCAGGCTATTAACACGAGTGTATATACTTCAGAAATAGCAACTGAGTAAGTGTGTACAACGTGAGAGAGTGTATAGACTTAATGAATAAGCGCATGAGAAGGCAGTGTATAGACTTAATGAATAAGCGCATGAATGGCAGTGTACAGACTCAATGAATAAGCGCATGAATGGCAGTGTATAGACATGTGATGAACAATGCATGAACTAGCCTTACCAATGTGTAGACTTTACATTGCTCAGCCACTGTATAGACTTCACGAAGCCTAACCAGTGTACAGACTTGGAACGAGTGTGCTGTGAGCACTGAAGACTCAAGTTATAACAACCGAATGTATAGAGTTGTGGTCGGACAACCCAATGTATAGACTTGAAGCATGAGGCCAGTGTTCAGACTTTGATGCCCAACGGCGATGTCTAGACTTCGACAAGCTTGAGCCAGTGTATGGACTTTGCGAGAGTGAGATGATGCATGAGACGCTGAAGGACCGATGTATAGACTCTGAACGTGAAGGCAGGCTGTATAGACTTGAATCACTTGAAGCGATGTACAGACTTGGTGAGACTCAAGCAGTGTACAGACTTGTGAAGGCTTCAGCGTTGTACAGACATTGAAGTACCACTGTGGATGTATGGACTTGATGATCCACTGTGGATGTATGGACTTGAGTGAATGAAGCCGATGTACAGACTTGCCGATTCGAAGCCACTGTACAGACTTTGAAGAATAGTTCAATGTATAGACTTGAAGCCCCTGAGCTAATGTTTAGACTTCACGCTGTACAGACTTTGAGCTTTGATCGTTTGAGCAGTATGCAATGTACATGCTTAGCGATGTATAGACTTGGCCAGGAAAGCGTAGGGAAATGTATGAGTGTATAGACTTGTCCAAGCGTAGGAAAAGATGTGGAGTGTACAGACTTGGTGAAACAAAGTCCAGTGTATAGACTTGGAGAAGCGAAACTGATGTACAGACTTAGAAGGATTTGAATGGGAGAGTGTATGGACTTGGTTCCTGTAGCAGTGTATAGAGTTGAAGGTATGACAATCGAGTGTGTAGACTTGAAGCGGTCGGGCAGTGTACAGACTTAGAATATTAAGACTAGTGTATAGACTTCAGTTAGAAGGTGCCCGATGTACAGACTTGAAGATGATATGCCAGTGTACAGACTTAATGATATGAACACTAAGGCATGCTGTACAGACTTACTCGATCAAGCTGATGTACAGACTTTGATACCCAGACAGTCAGTGTTCTGATGGGTCGATGCATCATCAAGGGTGGGTCGACCCACTACTGTTCTTTCTAACTAAGCAGAGTGTAGATAGATGAACTAATGAAACATCATATGAACTGTACTCACTTACATGATGAACCAACATAAATCTAGAGATAGTAGATTGATTTATAGTGTGAGACATCATCAAAACCATAACAATCTCCCCCTTTTTGATGATGGCAACACTATGAATCAAGCAATATCAAAGTTCAACAAGAAATTAATATCAGCTGTAACAAACAGAGTAAATTCAAGGCATGCTCATGCAAATGAATTAAACATTCCCTACCACACTCACTCCCCACAACTCATAAACATATCTTCCCCGAAGCAACATGACTCCCCCAAAGCTCAAGATAAATCCAAGACTCACTGATATTGCAGAACTTCTCTCCCCCTTTGACATCAGCAAAAAGAAATACAGAATGTATGACAGTGCTGGAAACATGAAGAATAAGGGCAGTAACTTCTTAGTGCAGAAAGTCACGAGTAGGTCTTAAGAGAATAAGTGAGTTTCTAATCTCAAGAGAAGATTCTTTAAACTCCAGTACACAATAGAGAAGTAGAATGATAGAAAAGTTTATCAGCATACATAGTGTATGATTTAGAGCAGGAGTTAACAAGTATGGCCAGATATAGCTGATCATTCAACTATCCCACAAGACAGCAAGAGACGAAATCAGAGAGGTGTTCTCAAGGTATTGAGGACAAGCAATCCATTAGTTGCATAACAACAAGGAATTTTTTTCTTTTTGAGATGATTTTCAAGAAGATCAATGAGTAAGTTGGTAGTTCACTCCTTTGACATTAGGGAGACACCTTGATTAGAGGCCTGAATCCCCAGTTACTCAGAGTGAGTACCTCATTACTTCCTTCCTTTTTTTTTATTAAGGAACAGAGTTAGTAACTGTGGCTTTTGACATGAGGAAACACCTTGATTAGAGGCCAGAGTCCCCAGTTACTCACCAGCAAGCCACCATTGCTCTGTCATGTCTTTTCATTCATTTTAAGCATTTGACACCTCATGACATGGGAGAAATATTCATTTCATTGATGAAGCTCCCAGTTTCTCAGTGATCAAAACAGAACATGTTTGTTCAGTTAAGCCCTTGAGTTAAAGAGATAGAATGATTGAAAACAATACCAGAAGGACTATTTCTTGAATTGAGTCTTGAAGTCTAGATTTCAAGCTGATTGGGTCAGATATCAAGACATACAGGTTTTGGCCTGAACCAGAATCAATGACAATGTAGGAAGATATACTTTATGCAATTAGTCCAGATCTCTGAAGGAGTACCAAAGGAAAGATTCTAACTGGATTTTAGAGTCACTGACTTATAGACTTAAGAGATAAGTGACACTCTACTGTCTGAGAGAACCACACTAGATCAGTCATGCAAGACCAGCAAAGTTACACATCTGGACAGTCCTTTTGAATCTGTCAAAGAACTTCTCCTCTCACACAACAACTCAGCTCCCCCTAAGACATAGCATTCCTCAATGAAACAATCCAGCATAATCTCAAAGCTTCCCCTCACTCAAAGCATTCCTGAAAGCTAACCAGCAGACATTCTGAACTCCCACTTAAACTAGCATGACATAAGGCTAAACATCAGACAAACACAACTCCCCCTCACAACAAGAACATGCTTCATAATTAAGACAATTTGTATAAGCCTAATTCTCTTCTCAATGTGGTGAATTTTTCATTATCCAGAGGTTTTGTGAATATGTCAGCAATCTGATTATCTGTGCCTACATGAATCAGTTCAAAATTATTCTTAGACACCTCATCTCTTATAAAATGATGTCTTATCTCTATGTGTTTGGTTCGTGAATGCAAAACAGGATTTTTAGCAATATTGATGGCACTAGTATTATCACAGTAGATTGGTGTGCACCCCAGGTCTACTTGGTAGTCCTGAAGCTGGTGTTTAATCCATATGACTTGTGTTCCACAACTCCCTGCAGCACATATTCAGCTTCTGCAGTGGAGAGGGCCACAGAATGTTGTTTCTTGGAGCCCCAAGACACTAAACACCCACCCAAAAATTCACAATGACCACTAGTGCTTTTCCTGTCTAGTTTACAGCCTGCATAATCAGCATCTGTGTATGCAACTAAGTTAAATGTGTGAGATGCAGGAAACCATAAACCAAGAGAATGAGTAGCTGACAAATATCTGAAGATTCTTTTAACTGCAGCTAAGTGTAATTCAGTAGGTCTAGACTGATACCTTGCACACATTCCTACACTGAATTGTATATCAGGTCTAGAGGCTGTCAAGTAAAGAAGTGATCCAATCATACCTCGATAAAGTTTGGCATTTACTTCTTTACCTGTCTCATCTGCATCCAGTGAGGTATTGGTGCCCATGGGTGTTGTAATGTGCTTTAAGTTTTCCATACCAAACCTCTTGAACAGTTCCATTGTGTATTTGGTTTGGTTGATGAAGCACCCATCCTCTAGCTGCTGTACCTGCAATCCAAGAAAGTATTTTAGTTCACCAACCAAGCTCATTTCGAATTCAGCAGACATCATGGTAGAAAATTCATCACATAGTTCATGCTTAGTTGATCCAAATACAATGTCATCTACATATACCTGAACTATGATGAGATCTCTATTTATGCCCTTGGTAAATAAAGTTTGATCAACTTTACCTCTTTTGTAGCCCTTGCTGATCAGAAATTCAGTCAATCTTTCATACCATGCTCTTGGAGCCTGCTTTAGACCATACAAGGCTTTGTTTAACCTGAAAACTTGGTTAGGTTGAGGAGAGTATTGAAATCCAGGAGGTTGTTCAACAAAAACTTCTTCTTTAATGACTCCATTTAAAAAGGCACTTTTAACATCCATTTGTTGGAGTTTTATATTCTTTGAACAAGCAAAGGCAAGCAACAATCTTATAGCTTCCATCCTAGCAACAGGTGCATAGGATTCATCAAAGTCTACACCGAATTCCTGACAGTAGCCTTTGGCTACTAATCTGGCCTTATTCCTCGAGATGATTCCATCTTCATTCATCTTATTTTTGAACACCCACTTGGTTCCTATGATATTAATACCATCTGGTCTTGGGACAAGCTCCCAGACATTATTCCTTTCAAACTGACCTAATTCCTCACACATAGCATTGACCCAAGCTTGATCAGCCAAGGCCTCTTCTACTGTTTTGGGTTCAATTTGTGAGACTAAAGCAATTAAGTCATCATTATTCACATTTCTAAAATGAGACCTAGTCCGAAGAGGATCTTCAGGATGGCCTATGACATTATCTAATGGATGGTCTTTAAGAAATCTAACATTTGTTGAAGACTCACCTGTTTCTCTTGGCCCTTCCTGATTGGGGGAATTTGTTTCTCCACTCGGCTGAGTCTTCTCTTCTTCTTGTTGGTCTTCTAGAAATCCCCATCATGATTGGAATCCCTGTCAAGATTTTCAACATTAGAAACATCTTTCTTTTCACTAAAAAGGATGTGTGGAGACTCTTCCACTTTCTGATCTGATATGTTAAATACCCTATATGCCCTTGACACTTCAGAGTAACCCAAGAATATTCCTGGGGAGCTTTTAGCTTCAAACTTGTCTAAATCTTTCTTATCATTGTTATGAATAAAATATTTTGCTCCAAAAATTCTGAAATGAAACAAGTTTGGTTTCTTACCTTTTAGAAGCTCATAGGGTGTTTTCTTGTGAATGGGTCTTACCATGGCCCTGTTGATTATGTAAGTTGCTGTATTGGCCGCTTCTGCCCAAAACCTTCTAGGTAATTTACTTTCAATCAACATGGTTCGGGCCATCTCCACCACAGTTCTATTTCTTCTCTCCACAATCCCATTCTGTTCAGGTGTCCTGGGAGAAGAAAACCTGTGAGTTAGTCCCTCTTTTTCACAAAGATCAGTAAACATGGAGTTTTCAAACTCACCTCCATGGTCAGATTGAATAGAACAGACCTTGTATTTCCCTTCTTGTTTGACCTTATTGAAAAACAGATTAAACTTTTGAAATGCATCACTCTTATTTGCTAAGAAAAATATCCATGAATATCTAGAGAAGTCATCTATGATGACATAGCCAAACCTGTTTCCATTAAGACTCTGAGTTCTAGTGGGACCGAAAAGGTCCATATGAAGAAGTTCCATTGGTCTAGAAGACAATGGCTCAAATCTTAATTTAAAGGAATTTCTGGTCTGTTTGCCTAGAGCACATGCATCACATGCTTTTGATATCGAGTTGAATTTAATTCTAGGCATGTCTCTAACTAAATCATGCTTGACCAATTTATTTAAAGTTGTAAAGCTAGCATGACCTAGACGTCTATGCCATTCAAAAGCATCATTTTCAGAGTTGGCAGATAAGCAAATAGTAGATTCAGATTCCTCATCTAAGTCTACAATGTAGACATTATTAATCCTGTTGGCTACAAATTTAACCACATCAGAATTTATTTCAAGGATTTTGCATGAACTATCATCAAATACAACCCTGTGACCCCTGTCACATAACTGACTAATGCTAATCAGGTTGTGTTGAAGCCCTTCCACAAGTAAGACTTTTTCAATGGAGTTTGTGGAAGACTTACCTACTGTACCAACTCCAATTATTTTACCTTTGTTCTTTCCTCCAAACTTGACCAGACCCCCTGGCTTCATCTCTATCTTGCTAAACTTGGATCGGTCTCCTGTCATATGCCTGGAGCAGCCACTGTCGAGGTACCACTTGTTGTCTTCAGCTGCCAGGCCGACCTACACAAATACATCAAGCAGAGTGATTTGGAACCCAAGATGAGTTGGGTCCAAAGACATTGTTCAAATCTCTGATCAAGTGTTTAGGTATCCAGATTTGCTTCAGCATGGTTTTCTCTGGCACCTTCCTTTCTGGTTTATTAAAGTTGAATCCAGCTGGACTGGAGAAGTGAGTTCTATTCCATTCATTAGTCTTCCTATTCCTAGGAAATTTCCTGTAAGCTTGTTGATTAACATATTTTTGACCATGAAAATTATTTCTCCAGTAGGTCCTGTTTGGACCCATCTGATTGTTGTAATTCCAGCTCTTATTCTGATTCACTTTCTTGGTCCATCTACCATTTGTGTTCTGGTGAGTGGGCTTAGTGATATTCTTCATAAAATTCATTCCCATCTTAAATGGTTGTCCAGCACTGGTTTTTGTGTTTTCTTTAGGACTTTGAATTCCCTTAGTGCTGTTTGAGCTGGATGGTGTGTCCAGCTTCTCTTTTCCCTTCTCTGGGCAGAAGGTGATGGTCTTGAATTGCAAGGGTCTCTTGTTGGTTGGGTCATAGCCTAGACCCTCCTTATTGAAATTGACCCTAGTCCCTAGTATAGCATCTAAACTAGTTTTTCCTTGGACAAACTTTTCTAAGACTTTCTGTTTGTCTTCCAGCTCCTTTTGAAGGGACTCAGAATTTTTTAGGAGTTCAGCATTTACTTTCTTCACAGCTTCATATTTCTCTGAGTTCACTCTAATTTCATTCATGCTTTCTTCAATTTTAGTTTTGAATTCATTGAGCTGATTTTGACTTTCTTGAATTTCTCCCTTGAGCTTATCATTTTCTTTCCTTAGTGAGGTCATTTCTTCTAGTTGTTCTTTTAGCTTCTCATTTTCCTCACAGACCTGAGTTTGTTCTTCAACATTTGTGTTAAATTTTCTTTTCAGAACTCTGTGCTCTTTACTAAGAGAATTAAATTTATCTAACAATTCACCATAAGCATCCTCCCAGTCATCAATTGAGAAATTTTCAAAAACATTTATTACCTCCTCTTCACTGTTTGCCATAAGGCAAATTCCATCTTCATATTCTTCTGAGGAAGTGTCTTCGGGATCTTCTTCTTCCTCGCTCCATGTGCAGACCATCGCCTGTGGCTTCTTCTTCTTCTGCACCTTTGTGTTCTTCTTCTGAAGATAGGGACCCTTCTTCTGGAGGTCTGGGCATTCGCCTTTCATATGTCCCTGTTTGTTACAATTAAAACAAGTCAGTCTCTTAGGATTTCTATCCCTGTAACTAGTAAATTCAGCATTCTTGTTAAAGAGTGTGGCTTCTTCTTCCTAAAGGTCTTTCCCTTTTTCTTCAAAAATTTTCTGAACTGTCTAGTGAGCATTGCCTGCTCCTCCTGGTCGAGATTTGAAAAACCTTCAAGCTCGACTCGGACTCGGGGCTACTGCTGCTGTTCCCGCTGTTGCTACCCTTGTTGCGGGATGCCCTTAGAGCCACATTCTTAGCCTTCCTATCACTTCCTTCTCCACCTCCTTGGAAATTCATCTCATAGGTCATAAGGGATCCTATGAGTTCATTCACAGTCAAGATAGTCAGATCTTTTGACTCCTCAATCACAATGGCCTTAGTGTGCCATGCCGGGGATAAAGATCTAAGAATTTTCCTGACTATATCTGCCTCAGCAAGATCCTTCCCTAGCCCTTTAAGTGTGTTTGTGATCAAGGACAACCTGGCATACATTTCAGTTATATTCTCCTCTGCATTCATCCTAAACATTTCATACTTAGAAGTGTAGAGGTTTACCTTCGAGGCTTTCACTTGAGCTGTACCTTCATAGATCAATTGCAGCTCATCCCACATTCGCTTGGCAGTCTTGTAGGCAGATATACGGGCATATTCCTCTGGATGAACAGCACACTGGATGATGTTCAGCGCCGTCCAGTTGAGTGAAGATAGCTTGACATGGTCATCTGTCCAAGCGTCCTCGTTTGGTGGCAGATCATATGGCCCAACAGTAATTACTCTCCACAGTTTATGGCTCTGAGCCCTGATAAACACTTCCATCATGTTCTTCCAAAACAGATAGTTACTACCATCAAAATACGGAGGGCGACTAATGGATTGACCTTCGGCCATGAAGGTTCTAGGACCACTGGCATTTCCTTGACCGTTCGTCCACATGGCGTAAACCTGCTCTGATACCAAATGTTAGCGCAGCAAGAGTGATATAGAAGGGGGGGGATGAATAGATCACTCCCAATTTGTAAAAACTTAGGCGGAAAATTAATTCTACTGCTTACGCCCCTCCTGACCCGCACACAGAGAAATGCAAACGCAGTCACCAAACAAGACAGTATAAGTAAATGAGAATGAAGAACTGATCACATGGAAGCAAAGAGACAAGCAGATGGAGAGCGCAGATAATAACAGCAAACCACAGAGGAGGCACTCAGTTTTTAGGTGGTTCGATTGCAGTCCGCAATCTACATCCACCCCTCACTCCAACTAGAATGAGGATTCCACTAGACAATGCTAGAACACTGCAGACTCAGTCTGCGAACAACATGCTGCCACACAGCTTGAACAACTAAGGGAAACAAATCCCTCAACCAAGCTCTGCTACCCACAGAGCTTGAAACATGTTCCAGCTACCAGCTAGAACAGAACCGGAGACACCTCTCCCTTCCTCCACACACCGGAGGGAACCTGCTAATGACAACCTGTCACTAGCAACATCAGAGATCACCGATCTCTCTTCCTCTGCAACACAGAGGGAAACCAGAGTAACACTCCCTTCCTCCACACCCCGGAGGGGAACCAATTCGAATCAGAAGAATGAACAAAATAAAAAGAAAACAAAATAGAAACAAGGACCAACGAAGAAGCAGTCGGTTCTGAAACCAATACAAATGTAGCTTCAAAGGAAGCAATTCATCAAACCACAGACACTGCTCTCTCTCTCTCTCGAACATATGTTGATATTTATTTGCCTATCTTTTATCTTACTTTTGAGGTTTGCAAGGTAATATGGCAAGATGACAAACAAGCAATCAAAGATCTACTCAAACCTGTGAACATGTGATCATGAACCTAGGCAATCATAGCCAGCTCTAGCATGGGCATGCTATCTCAATCAAACTACGCTAAGGAAAAGAAAAACACACGCCGGGGCGTGGAGCAAGGAATAAATAAAAACACACCGTGAAGGTGGAGCAAGCAAGGAAAATAAAGATTGTCGATGAAGAAGACAGCTAATGCCCAATACCAAGGAAAGATGTGATTGCCACCAAAGTAAACACAAGTCAAAGACCTGAATATACCTTGGAAATAGGTGGATGAAGCACCCGCCCACGGGAGAGAACACCAAGGAAAGCCTGCAGATCAACTTAGAAGTAACGGCCAGAACCCCGTGCGTCGCTTGGAAGTGACGGCCACACGATAGACCGCCGGAAGATAGTGACGCGCCTGCACCAGACCGTCAGGTAACCTGCAGTAGTAAAGCTTGAATTCTTTTAACTCCTACTCTTCCAGCCGGCTAGAAGACTTGGGCCTCGTGCTAATGAACCTGTAAACCTGCCAAAGATGTAGAAAGACAAGACAAGACAACCTCAATTAGCTCTTTTCACAAGCATAGCATCAATTCTTAAAGAGCTTGAGAACATCAAAAGGAGAAGGAATTACCGGGCAGTTTTGGTTTTTTTAACCCCTCTGGGTGTTTTAAAAAGTTTGGGAGGATGTTTGTATGCTTAAAGAACAGTGAAAAACGTGGAGGAAGAGGAGAGACAATGCTTAGATTGAGGAAAACCAAAGAAGAACTCAAGCATGCAAGGATGAACTTGAAAGATAAAACTAAAGTACTCCCTTGATTAGAAGATGGATGGACGTGGGAAGCAGTTCCTCTTGGATGAAGATGGCTCCTGAGTTCGGCAGCACTTCGTCGTGAATTCGAATCTTCCTCCCTTTTTGGCCATGAAGTCAAGGGTTCTATTTATAGACCCTCAAACTCTTAGGTCGAGCAGAGGATAATTCAGCAAGATAAAGAGATAACTCTTAGCAAATCCTTGAAGATAATATCACCAAGAGTCCATAGAAATAAACGGGGGGTCCTGAGGATCAGATTTGAAAGAGATAACGTCAATCCAAATCCTTATCTCGACCACGGAGTAACAGAGAAAAGGCCTGAACTGCCAGGACTCTCGGAAGGAAGTAACGACTGCACGACAGACCGCTACTTGGAAGTAACGCATCAAGCTTCATCCGTTACTTTCAACCTTATCCCAAAGAGATAAGATCAACGGGAAGAAAACCCACCAAGCTGGACTCTTCAAGGAAGCGACGGCCAAGGCATAGGGCGTCAGAATGAAACAACGGCTGCACGACAGACCGTTATTTATCAACGGGGAATCAAAAGGATAAGCACTGAAAACGAGGCCTTAAGCCTTAGGACTCTTCAAAGAGTAACAGTCCAGGACCCATCCGTCAGAAGGAAGCAACGCGCCTGACTGGGACCGTTATTAACATTGAGGTTCAAAAAAAAGAGTGAAGGGTTTGCTAAGATTCATCCAACGAAACGCCACCGGGAGCCACATCTTAATCCAGGAATTAAGACCCAAGAAATAGGCTTCAACTAATCAAGAGACTCAATGAAGGGTGAACAACTCGGAGCATCGTATAGAATGAATAAAGAGACGACCCGACTTATTGGGTATAAAACGGGTGTCAACAGATACCCCTCCTTAACGTCCTCTTTGCAGGGGAACGAGCGGAGATGAAACGAAAGCGAAATGGATCATGGAGATGAAGCGGAGATGAAGCGGAGTGTATCAAAAAGAGGGCGTTAAGGTAAACGACACCCGTTTTGTACCAACAAGCGATAGGAATTTTCTGGAAAACTTCGAATTGATCACAAGGAAATAGCCAGCCAAAGGGATGCAAGTCTGGAGGAATTAATTAACTAAGGAAAGGAAACACGGCTAGCCGCCGGAGGCAACGGAAAGGAAAGAGACTAAACTCCAGACAGGAATCTTCAGCGAACCAGATCAAGCAAGCAGATCGAAGGAAACTTTCTAATTCAGAGTGGAATGATTCTCCTTATTCGAGATCAAGAACACAGCTGTTCACCATCACTGAGATATCTTGAGCAGATGAAACTCATGAAATGCTCAAAGAATGCGTATGATGCATGCTGGGCTAAAGGAAAAGAAATCTTCAAAACAAATGCAAAGAAAGATAAAATAGAAAAAATACTCGAGAATAATATTGCTAGACCGGAGAAATCAGAGTCAGGACACCATCTGCAACCACGGCGTGCAAGACAGAACCATCGTCCCCAAATTTTCCAATCTAACGGCCTATCCAACGATTAGTCATGTGAACTTAGATAATCATCATTTTTGTTTAAGGGGAACATCAGATCCCAGGACACATGAATGACCAGCCGGTTCTCGAGGTAATATATCAGAGATAACATATAGTAATGCATTACGGGAGTGAGGGAGTGATATACAATACCTGACTTACCTGCCGGACGGAAGGCCAAGCGTGATTTTACTCGTAATTCCTTTCATGAAAGATAGGTTAGCCAATAATAAATCGAAAATAAGCACCAAGGCATAACCATCGTACGTGCAAGAGGCACCCATAATGAACATCATGATAGAAAATAGGGTCATTTAAGCATCAATTAGACCATTTAATTCATCAAGAAACTTGCAAGAATATAACGGTCTGATGACAGGGCGTCACATCAAGTAACGGATCACCCTTGATCCGTCATAAATCAGGCGGTTCACATTCTTCAATAAAACAGTCCATCACATGTAACGGCCTATGAAAGAAGCGTCAGAATGATGTGACGGCCGGTCGAGAGACCGTCACTTTTCCTGAGTTTCCAAAAAAGCAACCGAACGGTTACGGCCCGTTCATTCAAACACTCAACGCCCAAAACCCAACCGAGAGAAACCACCGGCGACCACCATCCCCACCACTCCAATGGCCGGCGACGAGGCTCCCCAGCCGCCACCAAAGAAGAGAGAGAGAGGGAAAAGAATGGCCATACGGCGGCTCCACCGCCGGATTGAACGGGAGGCGATCCCGCCGGTGGAAGAAGAACAACCGGCGAGGCGAAGTCCAAGGGAGGAAGGGGAAGCTCCCACGGCCACGGGGGACGAAGGGGAAGTTCCCTTGGGTGCAGAGGAGCCCAAGGAACCGAAGAAGAAGAAGAAGAAAGCCATGGACCACGAGGTAGGCCCCCCGCCCTAATTTTCTAATTTCTATTTTTTTTTTGTGTTTATTTATGGATGCATGTGGGGGATAAGGGTAGAAATGGGTCTACGAACCCACTAGGAACAATTGTAGGCCATTTGGCCACAGTGGGAGACCACGGGGATGCAAGGGAAAAAATTCCCAAACGTAGAAAATGTGACGGTCCTGCCAGCGACCGTCACACTCCTGACGCGCCAAGCTGAGGCCGTCAGAGTCAAGTGACGCCCTACCTCAGGGCCGTCACTCTTGCCAGGGAATTAAACTATTTTTAGGGTTTTCAATTTTCAAAATTTTTATTTTGTTTTCAATTAAGATTGATTATGCAATGATTACATGATGCCGATGGACTAATTAATGATCTAATATGTAATGCAGGGGAAGAGACGATCACGGTTCTCCTGGCTACAGATCCGGGCAGTGTACCAGGCATTGCCCGATTACCAGAGAGAGAGATTAGCCGGCATGGGATTCGCCGAGGTGCTTAGCATCGAGGTGATCCGGATGGACACTCCAGTACTGTACGCCTTGCACGAGAGATGGGACCCGATCAGCAGAGCTTTCATCTTCCCGTGGGGCCACATGATCCCCACGCTAGAAGACGTAGCGAGGATTACCGGATTGAGAGTCCACGGAGCCGCGGTGACAGGGTGGACATACGGCGACTACCGAGAGATGGCGCAGCAGCTGCTTGGGCTAGATTTGATCAGGCCGGGATAGTCCTCCTCCCAGCTTTCGAGATCAGTGCTACAGGAGAGCTTGGGACTGAGAGGAGCGGCGATCGCCGTGGGAGAGCTACCCGAGGAGCACCTGAGCAGAGTGATAGACTAGGTGCACCCTCGCGTGGCGGCGGAGGCGGGACCAGAGGGAGATAGAGTGCTCAGACGCTTCCTGATGCTGCTATTCGGGAAGCTCCTCTTCGCGACTCGGGCAGATGTCATCAGCTGCAGACTGCTGCCGATGATAGAGGATTTGGGTAGAGTCAGGAGATACGCCTGGGGAGCGGCAGTGCTCGCATTCCTGTTCGAGTCCCTCAGCACTACGGACAGGCAGACGATGCTGGGCGGCTTCTCGCCTTTCCTACAGGTAAATGCACTTCTAAATGCTTTCTATCATACCATGAACATTGATGCTATGATTTATGCAAATGATTTATGCAATGATTTATGCAATGCTGCGACTGACTCGACTTCTAAATGCAGATCTGGAGCTATATGTACCTCCCAGGCATCGGGAGAGGCGCACTACTCCATCCCGGTCGCATACCGATCGCGAGGCGTTGGTCGGTGGCGACGGACACAGGGTCGATCAGTAGACTGACCGGGACGATCCAGGACGACCTGGACTCCTTCCCGCATACATCGGTAAGTCCAGAACTCAAAATGATTCCTATATGCTTCTATATGCTTCTAAATGCTTTCTAAATGCTTTCTAAATGCTTGTGCCTTTAATGCTTTTATATGCTAATGCTGATGAATGGACTAAAAAAAATGCTTTTAGGTGAGATGGACCCCATATCGCGACGAGGGTTACACGGGACAGCCATGGGTGGAGGCGGCTTTATCGTACCGAGGGCGAGACATATGGTTGCATTGCATCCACATCATCGAGCCTCTGCACTACAGGCTGATCCTGTGGACCCGGGGACTACACCAGCCCGAGGTGACCTTTCCACGCCACAGCGACGACCACCCCGGCAAGTCAGCAAGGGGCATCAGCGGCAATGTGGATTGGTGCGCCCGGAAGGTGAAGTACGTCCACGATTGGAACAGGTGGGGCCGAGCGGTGAAGGAGCGAGACGAGAGCGACGAGGCATATCTGAAGGCCTTCGCTCGACTCTACGGCGACCGGGTGTACCGAGGTACCCGACGACCGGTATGCAAACTAAAACTCTAAACTTTTCTATTATACAATGTGCAATGTGATATATGTTGACTCATGCTTTCTAAAATGCAGCTAGACCCTGAGGGACGGATAGCCGAGCTGGAAGGGCTACTCCACTCCACCATCCAGCAGCGGGACGGGTACCGGTCTGCCCTGGAGCTCCTGGTAAGACTCTAAATACTTAAATGCTCATGATTTATGCAATGATGTTCATGATGTAAATGCAAATGTCAACTAACCTATGACTTCTAAATGCAGCGGGCCGAGGGAGCCCAATGCGCTGGACCGGATGCCCCATCGTCTTCCTCGCATCCTGCGGGAGGCAGGGCTGAGCAGGAGGCTGACTTTGCTCGGGCGGTTGCCCGGGCCGAGGAGGATGAGGCCACCCTCGCGGAGCGGGTAAGAGACTTATGATTATGCCTAATTAAATGCTTTATGACTAATGATATGACATGCAATCTACAGGCGAGGGATCTAGCAGCAGCAGTGGCCGAGGCCAGCCAGGCGAGAGCTGAGGTAGAGAGAAGCCGGGCCGAGACTGATCGAGCCCGAGCAGAGACGGAGCTGGTACGGGCAGAGATGGCCCGGCTGAGAGCGGAGACCCTGCGACGCCCAGATGATGTAGAGATGGAACAACTCCGGAAGGAGTTAGCACGGGCACGAGCTGAGGTGGAGGAGCTTCGGATCGGGACGGCCGACTTGGATCGCTACCGGACCGAGGCACGGGAGACACGGCGTCAGATCTTTACACTGAAGATCGAGCTGCGGACATTGGAGCGGACGGTGCGGATGATCGGTCGGGGACCGGAGCGGTGCGCCTCCCAGAGTGGGATC